>JAUMJK010002847.1:0-15727 GCA_033558105.1 Coccyzus lansbergi
CCTATAGGAGGCTCGGGGATTCCTATAGGGTTGGGGGGAGCTGGTTTGGGGTCCCTATGGGGGCTCAGGGGTCCCTATAGGGTTGGGGGGGAGCTGGTTTGGGGGTCCCTATAGGAGGCTCAGGGACCCCTATAGGGTTGGGGGGTGCTGCTTTGAGGTCCCCATGGAGGGTCAGGGACCCTCTGTAGGGTAGACAGGGCTGGTTTAGGGTCCCTGTCAGGGGATCAGGGACCCCTATAGGGTGTGGGGGGCTGCTTTGTAGTCCCTATGGGAGCTCAGGGTTCCCTATAGGGTGTGGGAAGCTACTTTGGGGTCCCTATGGGGGCTCAGGGGTCCCTATAGGGTGGGGGGGGGTGCTGCTTTGAGGTCTCTATAGGAGGCTCAGGGATCCCTATAGGGTGTGGGGGGGGCTGCTTTATGGTCCCTATGGTAGCTCAGGGATCCCTATGGGGTGTGGGGGGGGCTGCTTTGTGGTCCCTATGGGGGTTTCAGGGACCCCCTATAGGGTGTGGGGGGGGGGGGGCTGCTTTGTGGTCCCTATGGTGGCTCTGGGGTCCCTACGGGGGCCGAGGGGGCGTGTCCTCAGCGAAGCAGCCAATGACGCGCCTCTTCCCGCTGGCCCCGCCCCCTCCCGTCCAATGAGGAGTCGCGATGCAAGCGGCGCGCCCTCCTCTGTCCAATCAGCGGCGCCGTCGCATCCCGGTGGCTGTTTGTTTCGCACCGACCAGTCAGCGCCCAGGAAACCACCCGCGTGACCCTCCGCGGACCAATGAGGCGGCTGGCTCGGCCGTGGCGGCGCTCTGCCCTCCCGCCCTTCCCGCGTCTCGATGGTTGCGGGCAGGGAGGAAGAAGGAGGAGGAGGCGGGGAGGGGGGGGGCGGCCAAGATGGCGGCGGCGGCGGCGCCGAGCCCGGAGGGGCCGGGCCGAGCCCCCGAGGAGGAGCTTGCCGGTCCTGGAGGAGAGCGAAGTGCGGAGCCGCCTGGAACGGAGCGCCCGGCAGTTCCGGAACCGGAGAAAAGTGCTGATCCGGGGGCTGCCGGCGGACGTGGGCAACCAGGTGGGGAGAGGGGGCGAGTGGAAGGGGGGGGGGGGGGGGGGGGGGGGGGGCAGAGAGAAACTGGGAGGGAAGTGGGAACCGAGGGGCTAAGGGAAATGGGAGGAATTGGGGATACTGAGAGGAACGGGAGAATGGGGAGAATAGGGTGATGAGGGGCAAACTGGGAAGCGAGGGGCTAAGGGAAATGGAGGGAACTGGGAGGGATTGGGGGAAACTGGGAGGAACAGGAGAATGGGGAGAATAGGGTGATGAGGGGGAAACTGGGGGAGAAACTGGGAAGCAAGGGGCTGAGGGGACTGGGAGGAATGAGGGGAAACTGGGAGGAGAAGGAGGAATAGGATGATGAGGGGGAAACTGGGGGCAAACTGGGAAGTGAGGGGCTAAGGGAAATGGGAGGGAACTGGGAGGAATGAGGGGAAACTGGAGGAGAAGGAGAATAGGATGATGAGGGGGAAACTGGGGGCAAACTGGGAAGTGAGGGGCTAAGGGAAATGGGAAGGAACTGGGAGGAAAAGGAGAATAGGATGATGAGGGGGAAACTGGGGAGAGAGGGGCTGAGGGAACTGCGGAGGAATGGGGGAAACTGGGAGAAAAGGAGAATAGGATGATGAGGAGGAAGCTGGGGGCAAACTGGGAATCGAGGGGCTAAGGGAACTGGGAGAGAACTGGGAAGGATTTGGGGCAACTGGGAGGAGAAGGAGAATAGGATGATGAGGGGGAAACTGGGAAGTGACAGGCTAAGGGAACTGGGAGGAATGGGGAAACTGGGAGGAAAAGGAGAATGGGGAGAATAGGGTGATGAGGGGGAAACTGGGAAGTGAGCGGCTAAGGGAAATGGGAGGCAACTGGGAGGAATGGGGGAAACTGGGAGGAAAAGAAGAATAGGGTGATGAGGGGGAAACTGGGGAGAAACTGGGAAGCGAGGGGCTAAAGGAAATGGGAGGGAACTGGGAGGAATGGGGGAAACTGGGAGGAACAGGAGAATGGGGAGAATAGGGTGATGAGGGAGAAACTGGGAAGTGAGGGGCAAAGGGAACAAACAGGAGAATAGGATGATGAGGAAGCTGGGGGCAAACTGGGAAGCGAGGGGCTAAGGGAAGTGGGAGAGAACTGGGAGGGATTGGGGGCAACTGGGAGGAACAGGAGAATAGGGTTATGAGGGGGAAACTGGGAAGTGAGGGGCTAAGGGAAATGGGAGGGAACTGGGAGGAATGGGGGAAACTGGGAGGAACAGGAGAATAGGATGATGAGGAGGAAGCTGGGGGCAAACTGGGAAGCGAGGGGCTAAGGGAACTGGGAGAGAACTGGGAGGCTGAAGGGAGATGAGGCTCCTTTCATCTTGCCCCCAATCCTCTCTTTGCCCCCCAAATCCCTTCCTTGAGGCCTTAATGGTTCCTGGAGTGGGGAATGGGGCATCTCCTCCTATTCCCTCTCAATCCTGGCTCTGAGGAACCTCCTCCTCCCTTTTTATTTCCCTTTCTCTCTCTCGTTAGCCACCGTTAATTAGCGCCTGGGGGGTGGCAGAGGCCATAAATCATCCCAGGAAAGGGCAAAGTCTGGAGCCAGCGGCTCTGGGGAAGCAGGATGGCAATTTGGGATCACGGGAAGGCGATTCTGCAGCCGAAGGGTTTGGGATTTATTACCTGTGGAGCTTTAATTGAGCTCCTCCGCTATCCCCAAGCTCAGGAATTGTTTGGGAGTGACCTGGAGGATTTTGGGGCTTGCTCAGAGCTTCTTCCTGGAAGCTGATCCTGCTTTTTTCAGGATGTTATTCCTTAAAAATATTCTTTTTTTTTTTTTTTTTATCCAGGAAATCCATGATCTGCTGAGCGACTATGAGCTCAAATACTGCTTTGTGGACAAATACAAAGGGACTGGTGAGTGGATCCCGGGATCTCAGCCCCTCGTTGCGGCTTCTCTTCCGCTTCCTGAGGTTTTAGTAGGAATGGGGATCAATCCCCTTCCCTCAAGCCTCCTTCTCTGCTCTTGGCTCTCAGAAAGCATAAAATTACTGGATTAAAGCACCTCCCGGGGCATTTTTATATTGCGGTGTGGGATTGGCATCACTTTCTGAGCCCTCAGGGGTGGTTTTTCTAGTGGAAAATGCTTTCCTGAGGCTCTGTTGTCCCTTCATCCCCAAAAATGTGAGTCCTCAGGCTGGATCCATGTGCTGGAGAGCTGGAAGGATTCCAGTGGCAAGTGGAGTTCCCCAGGGCTCAGTGCGGGGTCCAGCCCTGTTCAATGTCTTCATCAGTGACCTGGATGAAGGCATCGAGTGCTCCCTCAGCAAGTCTGCAGATGACACTGAGCTGTGTGGAAGTGTGGATCTGCTGGAGGGTCGGGAGGCTCTGCAAAGGGACCTAAACAGGCTGGATCCATGGGCTGAGTCCAATGGGATGAGGGTTAACAAGGCCCAAAATGGCGGATCCTGCACTTTTGGCACAACAACCCTGAGCAGAGCTACAGAATGGGAGAAGTCTGGCTGGAAACTGCCAGGAGGAGAGGGACCTGGGGGTGTTGGTCGACAGCAACTGAATGTGAACGCAGGTGGCCAAGAAGGCCAACGGCATCTTGGCTTGGATCAGAAATGGTGTGACCAGCAGGGCCAGGGAGGTGATTCTCCCTCTGGACTCAGCACTGGGGAGGCCACTCCTTGAATCCTGTGTTGAGTTGTGGGCCCCTCAGCACAAGAAGGATGTTGAGGCTCTGGAGAGAGTCCAGAGAAGAGCAACAAAGCTGGTGAAGGGGCTGGAGAACAGGCCCGATGAGGAAGGGCTGAGAGAGCTGGGAGTGTTTATCCTGGAGAAGAGGAGGCTGAGAGGAAACCTCATTGCTCTCTCCAACTCCCTGAAAGGAGGTTGTGGAGAGGAGGGAACTGGGCTCTTCTCTCAAGGGACAGGGGACAGGACAAGAGGGAATGGCCTCAAGCTCCACCAGGGAAGGTTTAGGCTAGAGATTAGAAGGAAGTTTTTCACACAGAGGGTCATTGGTCATTGGAAGAGGCTGCCCAGGGAGGTGGTTGATTCCCTTTCCCTGGAGGTGTTTAAGGGAGGGGTGGATGAGGTCTTGAGGGACTTGATTTAGTGTTTGATAGGAATTGTTGGACTAGAAGATCCGATGGGTCCCTTCCAACCTGCTTGTTCTATGATTCTATGATCTGGAGAGGGATCAGGAGAGGCTGGATCATGGCTGGAGGGCAGGAAGGATCTGGAGAGGGATCAGGATCTGGATCCTTTCCTCCTCTTTCCGTCCCGCAGCCTTCGTCACCCTGCTGACCGGTGAGCAGGCAGAGTCGGCCATCCGGCAGTTCCACCGCAGCCGCCTGCGGGACAAGGAGATCTCGGTGCAGCTGCAGCCGACGGACGCCCTGCTGTGCATCGCCAACCTCCCTCGCCTCTACACCCAGCAGCAGTTCGAGGAGCTGGTCCGGCCCTTCGGCAACCTGGAGCGCTGCTTCCTGGTCTACAGCGAGGAGACGGGACATTCCAAAGGTTACGGCTTCGTGGAGTACATGAAGAAGGACTCGGCGGCGCGAGCCAAGTCCGACCTGCTGGGGAAGCAGCTGGGGACGCGGACTCTTTACGTCCACTGGATGGACGTCAACCAGTTGACCTCGGAGCTTCTCCATTCCAAGTGTCTGGTGGTGGACAAGCTGCCCCATAGTTACTCCGACCTGGACGAGCTCCGCAAGGTTTTTTCCGCCTCTTACACTCCTGCTTTTTGCCAGGTGAGGCCCTCGGGACCCTTTTTCAAGGTCGTCTCCTCCCTTCCTTTTATCCCTGCTCATCCTGGAGCCTCCCAGGGTGGTCGAGAGACGCATCCCGGGAATTTGGGGCTCCCCCATTGGAAATTCACAGCTGCCCCACCAGGAATTGGGATCCCTACCAGGATTTAGGGGTTTATGGGGGGGGTGTGGGTGTTTTGGGGTTCCTTAAGGGTAAAGAGGGGGTGTTGTGTGGCCCCCGTGGGAGGGAGGAGGTGCCTGGGGTCCCTCTGTAGAGGCCTTAGGTGGGGTCATGGACACCTGTAGGGTGAGGGGTGGTTGTTTTGGGGTCCTTAGAGGGTGATGGAGGCAGCTTGGTGTCCCTATAGGGGATTTAGGGGTGTCTTGGGGTTCCTGTAGGTGGCACAGAGGCATCTTAAGGTCCATATAGGGTGAGAGAGGAGGTGCTTGGGGTCCCCGTAGGGTGTTTAGGGGATCAGGGACCTCTGTAGAATGAGGAGAGGCTGTCTTGGGGTCCCCGTAGGGTGTTTAGGGGATCAGGGACCTCTGTAGAGTGAGGGGAGGGTGTCTTGGGGTCCCTATAGGGTGTAGAGGGGAGTGTCTTCAGGTCCCTATGAGGCTGGGGGTGGGTCAGGGCCCCCCTGTAGTGTGAGCAAAAGGTGTCTTGGGGTTCCTATAAGGGCTTTATGGGATCAGAGACCCCTATAGGATGGGTTAGGAGCATCAGGGGTCTCTGTGGGGCTTTTAGGGGGACCAGGGGTCCCTGTAGGATGAGGGTAGGGATGTTTTGGGGTCTTTGTAGGGCCTGGAGTGAGTCAGGGACCCCTATAGTGCGAGCGAGAGGTGTCTTGGGATCCCTATAGGGGGATTAAAGGAGTCAGGGTTCCCTATAGGATGTGGGTGGGGTTGCCTTGGGGTCTCTATAGGGGCTTTAGGGGGGTCAGGGCCTTCTATACGGTGAGGGCAGGATTGTTTGGGGTCCCTGTAGAGCCTTTAGGGGGGTCAGGGCCTCCTATAGGATGAGGGCGGGGGTGCCTTGGGGCCTCTATAGAGGCTTTAGGGGGGTCAGGGCCTCCTATAGGGTGAGGGCAGGATGGTTTGGGGTCCCTGTAGAGCCTTTATGGGGGTCAGGGCCTCCTATAGGATGAGGGTGGGGGTGCCTTGGGGTCTCTATAGGGGGCTTTATGGGGGTCAGGGCCTTCTACAGGGTGAAGGCAGCTCCGGGATGGCTCTCTCCGGCTCATGGGCTGTGGTTCGTGTCCCCTCAGCTGGCAGTGGGGCAGGATGGGCAGCTGAAGGGCTTCGCGGTGCTGGAGTTCGACTCGGCCGAGCAGGCGGAGAGCGTCCAGCGGGACACGGATGGGCTGCCGCTCGCTGGGAATCACGTCCGAGTGTCCTTCTGCGCCCCCGGCCCGCCCGGGCGCAGCATGTTGGCCGCCCTCATCGCCGCCCAGGCCACGGTACCAGTGCAACCATCACCTTCCTCCTCCTCCTCCTCCTGGTCCTCTTTTGTGTTCCTTTTCTCCTCCTCGTCATCTTTTCCTGCTCTGACTTTCTTCATCCTCTTCATCTTCTCCTGCTCACCTTCCTCTTCCTCCTTGTCTTTTCCGTGCTCACCTTCCTCCTCATCTTTTCACTCTTGCCCTTGTATCTAGGATCTCAACTGGGATCTTGCCTTGGGGTCTTGGCTGGGACACTGGGATCTTGGCTGGGACACTGGGATCTTGGCTGGGACACTGGGATCTGACCATGGATCTTGCTCTGGGACCCCAGGATCTTGGCTTGGATCTCATCTGGCACCTGGGATCTTGGACTAGGACCTTTCCTGGGAACGGGGAATCCTGCAGTGGGACCTGGGATCTCGTGCTGGGGCCTCAAGATCTTGAGGCTCTTGGGCTGGAATCTTTCCTGGCATCTGGGACCTTTCCTGCGACCCAGGACCTGGGATCTTGACTGGGATCTGGGATCTTGCAGGGTTTGGGGGCCCAACACATTGTTCCAGGTGTCCCAGTTGGGGAGGAGCCTTTAACCCAGAGGTTTCTCCATCCAACCTGGTTGGTTTCTCCATCCAACCCGATTGGGTTTCTCCATCCAACCCTCGTTTTTGTTGTCTCCGAAGGCTCTGAACCGTGGGAAGGGACTGCTGCCGGAGCCAAACCTCCTGCAGATCCTCAACAGCCTCGGCAACCCCGCGTCCCTCCAGCTGCTCCTCAACCCCCTGCTCCACGGAGCCGTCGGAGGCAAACAAGGTAAAGGTGGACACGTGGTGCCTGGTGGGGAGGGTGATCCTGTGGGATCGGGACAGGCTGGAGCCATGGAAGGAGGGCAGGAAGCATCTAGAGAGGGATCAGGAGAGGCTGGAGGGCAGGAAGGATCTGGAGAGGGATCAGGATCCATGGCTGGAGGGCAGGAAGGAGCTAGAGAGGGATCAGGAGAGGCTGGATCCATGGAAGCCTTGGAAGTGGTGGAATCTCTGTCCCTGGAGGGCTTCAAACCCCTCGTAGTTGTGCTTGGAGATGGTTTAGTGGTGAACGGGGCTGGTTGAACTCCATGATCTCAACGAGTCTTTTCCAACCGAGCGATTCCATGATGATCCTCGAGTTCCTTCGTCTTTTTCTCTCCAGGCATCCTGGGGGCGGCTCCCTCGGTGCCGCTAGTTCCCAATCCTGCTCTCTCCACGGCTCTGCTCCAACTCGCGCTCCAGAACCAATCCCAGGCCCAACAAGTAAGCAGGAATCGCAGCTGGAATTGCTTCCAGCTTGGATTTCCCCTCTTTTTTTTGGCTGATTTTCCATCTTTCTGGGGCTTTCTCGCTCTTCCCGTGCATGTAGAACCTCCAAAACTTGGATTTCCCCCACGGCGTTAACGTCCCGCTGTCTTTTCCAGAAACCGGGAATCCTGGGCGACTCGCCCCTGAGCTCCCTGCCCCACGGCACCTTGGCTCTGGCCAACGCTCCAGCGCAGCCCCAAAGCCAACTCCTGGGAGAGCTCTCAGGTAAGGAATTCCTGCTGGGGAACCCGCCTGGGGTTGGAGGGTCTCCAGAGGGATCTGAGCTGGTTGGACCCATGGGCTGAGACCAAAGGGGATGAGGTTGGAGCAGGAACTTGGGGCACAACAACCCTGAGCAGCTCCAGCCCAGGAGAAACGTGGCTTGAAAGAGCCTGGAGGAGAAGGCCCTGAGGGGGTTGGGGGAAGAGGAACCAACCAGGTGGCCAAGAAGGCCAAGGGCATCTTGGCTTGGAGCAGCCACAGTGTGGCCAGCAGGGCCTAGAAGGCCGTAAAGGGCTCCCAGGAGGCTCTAGAGGGTTCCTGGGGGTGTGAGAAGGGTCCTAGAAGTTCCTAAAGGAGCCAGGGAGGTTCTTCTCCCTCTGGCCCCTCGAATCCTGGGGTCAGTTGTGGGTCCTTCACTCCAAGAAAGACCTTGAGGGGCTGGAGAACATCTAGAGAAGGGAACGAAGGTGGTGAAGGGGCTGGAGAAGAAGAGGAGTGGCTGAGAGAGCTGGGGGGGCTCAGCCTGGAGAAGAGGAGCCTGAGGGGAGACCTCATTGCTCTCTCCCTGCAAGGAGCTCGTGGAGAGGAGGGAGCTGAGTTCTTCTGCCAAGGGCCAGGGGACAGGACAGAGGGACAGGCCTCAAGCTCCCCCAGGGGAGGCTCAGGCTGGAGAGCAGGATGGAACATTTCCTGGAAAGGGTCACTGGGCCGTGCTCCTGTCCCTGCAGGTGGCCCCGTTCCCGGTGATCTGGCCCAAGGCCACGTCAAATCCCCCATTTTGCCCTCTGGGAACATGGCGCTGGCTCCGTTCCTGGCCCCGGTGGGAGCCGAGCGGGAGAACACGGCGCTGGGGACGCCGGGGGCTCCGTTGGGTCCTGCCGCCATCGCCCCCCAGCCTCTCCAGGGCCTCAGCGGCTCCGCACTGGGATCTGGTTCCGCACTGGGATCCGGTGTCGCCGCCATCCAGAAGCCGAAGCCGAGTGAGAACGCGCTGCCGGCCGCTGGGGTACGATGGGATGGGAGGGGCCCTGAGTTTTGAGGGGGCTCCTCTCCCCTTCCTAGGCCCTCCCAGGAGCCCCCCAAGCCCTTCCAGAAGCCCCCCAGGTCCTTTAAACAGCCACCAGAGACCCCCCAAGCCCTTCCAGAGCCCCCCAAGGTCCTTTAAGTTGCCACCAGAGCCCCCCAGCCCTTCCAGATCCCCCCAGGTCCTTTAAGCAGCTACCAAGAGCCCCCCAAGCCCTTCCAGAAGCCCCCCAGGTCCTTTAAGGAGCCACCAGAGCCCCCCAGGTCCTTTACGGAGCTGCCAGAGCACCCCCAGCCCTTCCAGATCCCCCCAGGTCCTTTAAGCAGCTACAAAGAGCCCACCAAGTCCTTTAAGGAGCCACCAGAGCCCCCCAAGCCCTTCCAGAGCCCCCCAAGGTCCTTTAAGGAGCCACCAGAGCCCCCCAGCCCTTCCAGATCCCCCCAGGTCCTTTAAGCAGCCACCAAGAGCCCCCCAAGCCCTTCCAGAAGCCCCCCAGGTCCTTTAAGAAGCCACCAGAGCCCCCCCAGGTCCTTTATGGAGCTGCCAGAGCACTCCCAGCCCTTCCAGATCCCCCCAGGTCCTTTAAGCAGCTACGAAGAGCCCACCGAGTCCTTTAAGGAGCCACCAGAGACCCCCAAGCCCTTGCAGAAGCCCCCCAGATCCTTTAAGGAGCCACCAGAGCCCCCCAAGCCCTTCCAGAAGCCCCCCAGGTCCTTTAAGGAGCCACCAGAGCCCCCCAAGCCCTTCCAGTGCCCCTCAGATCATTTAAGGAGCCACCAGAACCCCTCAAGCCCTTCCAGAGCCCCCCAGGTCCTTTAAGCAGCTACCAAAAGCCACCCAAGTCCTTTAAAGAGCCACCGGAGCCCCCCAAGCCCTTTCAGAAGCCCCCCAGGTCCACCAGAGCCCCCCAAGCCCTTCAGGGAGACCCCTGCTTCCCCCAGGACACCCCCAGGGGCCTGTAAGGAACCACTTGAGCCCCCCAAACCCTTCAAGCCCCCCAAATTTCCCCTCCCACCCCCTACCTCTCCTGCAGGTCTCGCTCCTGGGGGAGCCCCCCAAAGATTTCAAGATCCCCCAGAACCCCTACCTGAACCTGCAGAGCCTCCTGCCGGCCCCTAACCTCGGAGGTGAGATCCTTCCCTTTTTCCTTTCTCGGCTTCGCTCGGGGAAATGGGGTGAGGGGTCAGCGAATCCAAATTTTTAACCATTTTGGGGCAGCGAATCCCAGTTTTAACAATTTTGGGCTTTTCCAGCCGCAGCCACCAAAGGTTTTCACCTCAAAAGCAGCGTCTTGGGGAGCGTCTCTAAACCTCGCGGCTCTCAACCCGCCTTGGCCGAACCTCTCCTCCCTTCGCCCGCAGACGCTTACGCTTTACCGGTAGGTCCAGGTGGGTTTTTTTGAGGAGAAAAACATCCTTTTGAGAAGATTTTTTTTTTAATCCTTTTTAACTATTTCTTTGATTGGGTGAAGGATTTGGGGGCCAGGATTTACCCCCCGAGCCGAGACCACGCAGGCTCCATCTTGGGAGCCTTCGGGCCCAGGCACAAGGTGAGGGGATAAAAAAAACCTCCCCAAACGCCTCGAGAAAAAGGGGTTCCCCCCTATTTTCCTTCTTTTGGGGTGACCGGCTTTGTCCCCTCACAGCTCTCGTCGTCACCAGCCTTCGAGCGCGGGAATTTGGGGCCCCCCCTGCCCCCTTTTTACTCAGGATCCCCCAGTTCCTACTTCACCAGTGGCCTTCAAGCTGGGCTCAAGCAGAGTCACCTCAGTAAGGTGAGAGCTTGGGGGGGTCCCCCTGGAATTTGGGGGATCCCCCTCGACCTGGGGAGTCCATAAAGAGTGCCCCCACTTCCCCCAGAATTGGAGGGGGGGGGTCTTTAAGGAATTGGGGGACACCCCTTGGAATTGGGGAGCCCATAAGGAACCCCCCCCAATGGAGGGGCCTAAAAGGGATTGGGGGAGAGCCTGAAGGAATTTGGGGACCCCCCCTGGAACTGAGAGGGCCTGTAAGGGATTGGGGGAGACCTTGAAGGAATTGGGGGAGACCCTGAAGGAATTTGGGGATCCCCCTGGAATTGGGAGGGGTCTGTAAGGGATTGGGGGAGACCCTGAAGGAATTTGGGGATCCCCCTGGAATTGGGAGGGGTTTGTAAGGAATTAGGGGAGACCCTGAAGGAATTTGGGGATCCCCCAGGAACTGGGAGGGGTCTGTAAGGGATTGGGGGAGACCTTTAAGGAATTGGGGGATCCCCCTGGAACTGGGAGGGGTCTGTAAGGGATTGGGGGAGACCCTTAAGGAACTTGGGGCCCCCTCCCCAGGGAATTGGGGACCCCCTCTCAGAATTGGGGACCCCTCTTGCCCCCAGCAGGTGGTGGCACTGCCCCCCTCAGGCTCTGCAGACGCCGTCCTCGCCTTGGGGACCCCCCCCTCCTTGCACAGCCCCCACGCCAAGGTAAGGGCCCCCCCAAATCCTCTCAAATCCACCCTGAGCCCCCCCAAAACCTTCTTGTACCGCCCTGTCTCTCCACAGACCCCTGGGGGGGACACAATCGTGCCTTCTGCCCCCCCAAACCCCATCAAATCCCCTCCAAACTCCCCAAGACTCCCCCCAAACCCCCTCATTTCCCCCCCAACTCCCCAAGACCCCCCCAAATCCTCTCCACCCCCTCCCCAAAATCCTCCTGACCCCCCTTTTTTTTCCCCAGACCCCCAGGGGAGGCCACAAACGCTCCTCCTCCCACCCCAAATCCCCTCCAGTCACCCCCAAACCCCTCAAATCCCTCCCAAACCTCCTAATTTCCCCCTCAAATCCCCCCAAACTCCCCAAGACCCCCCCAAATCCCCTCCAACCCCTCCCCAAAATCCTCCTGACCCCCCCTTTTTTTTCCCCAGACCCCCTGGGGGGCCACAAACACTCCTTCTCCCACCCCAGATCCCCTCCAATTGCCCCTAAACCCCTTTGAATTCCCCACAAACCCCCTCAGATCACCCCCAAACCCCCTCAGTTTCCCCCCAGACTCCCCGAGACCCCCCCAGATCCTCTCCACCCCCTCCCCAAAATCATCCTGACCCCCCCCTTTATTTTCCCCAGACCCCCGGGGGGGCCACAAACACTCCTTCTCCCACCCCAGATCCCCTCGAATCCCCTCCAAACCCCCTTGAATTCCCCATAAATCCCCTCAAATCCCCCCCAGACTCCCCAAGACCCCTCCGGCCCCTCCCCAAAATCCTGACACCCCCCCCCCCCCTTTTTTTTCTCCCCAGACCCCCGGGGGGGGCCACAAACGCGCCTTCTCCCACCTGCTGCCATCACCAGAGCCGAGCCCCGAGGGCTGCTACGTGGGGCAGCACTCGCAGGGCCTGGGGGGTCACTACGCCGACTCCTACCTGAAGCGCAAGAGGATTTTTTGACCCCCCCCCCCCCCTCTCCTCCCCCTCCCCCCCCCCCCGCAAACTGTAAATTTGTACAAATTTGGCTTCTTTTACCTGGTTTTTACCATTTTTTTCCTATTTTTTTTTGGGGGGGGGAGGGCTGATCGCAGCAAGATTTTAACGTCAGACGGAAAGATTCGACCTTGACTCTTTCAATTTTGGGGGGGGCGGCTCTGCCCCTCCCTCTTTTTTGTGCCCCCCCCCCTTTTCTTTGTGCCCCCCCCCTCAATTTTCCTCCTCTTCCCCCTCAATTGGGGGTCAGGGAGCTCCCCAGTTAGTGACTGGTGGGGGGTTATTCCTACCCCCACTCCTTTCCCCCCCCCTCCATTTTCTTTTTTTTTGGAGGGGGGGTCATTTTTTTTTCTTCATTTTGTGTTTTTAATGACCGGAGCTGCCCCCATTTTGGGGGGGAAGTTGCCTTTTTTTTTACTTTTTATTGAATTTTTTTTTAAAAAACCCCCCCCCTCCAATTTGGTTGGTGGGGGGGGCTTTGCCTTCCCCCCCCCACACTTATTGGGGTGTATCCTTTTTTGGATGGGGGCTGAAGGGGTGTCTCTTTGCTCTTTTGGGGGTCACTTGCCCTCTGTCTGCTGCCCCCCCCCTCCTTTTTTTTTTTTTAGGGGTGGGTCTTGGGGTTTGAGTTGTTTTTACTTTCGCCGCTGTCTCATTTGCTGTATGAGGCTGGTGGGGGGAGAGGTCAATTTGTGGGTGTCTCCCCCCCCCAGAAAGTAAAGCTATATTTATATCAACTCTTCCTTGATTAATTATTGTCTCATTAGCCTTAATGAAGCAGCCCCTTTCCCCCCCCACCTCATTTGTTCAATGCAGCCCTGGGCAGTGTCTTCATCAGTGACCTGGATGAAGACAGCGAGTGCTCCCTCAGCAAGTTTGCAGATGACACTGAGCTGGGGGGAAGTGTGGATCTGCTGGAGGGTCGGGAGGCTCCAAAGGGACCTGAACAGGCTGGATCCATGGGCTGAGACCATGGATCCCCTGAAGCCCCGCCCCTCCCTTTAAGCCTAGTGGACGGGAGCCCTTGAGGCCTCGCCCCTCCGTTTAAGCCTAGTGGACGGGAGCCCTGGAGGCCTCGCCCCTTTCCCCTGAAGCCCCTCCTCTCCCATTAATTCTAGTGGCCGGGAGACCTCTAGGCCACGCCCCTTTCCCCTGAAGCCCCACCCCTCCCACTAAACCTAGTGGACGAGCCCCCTCGAGGCCACGCCCCTCCCTTTAAGCCTAGCGGACGGGTGCCCTCGAGGCTACTCCCCTTTCCCCTGAAGCCCCACCCCTCCCACTAAGCCCAGTGGACGGGAGCCCTTGAGGCCTCGCCCCTCCCATTAAGAGTAGTGGACGGGAGACCTGGATGCCACGCCCCTTTCCCCTGAAGCCCCACCCTTCCCACTGAGTCCAGTGGACTGGAGGCCCCGCCCCTCCAGAAAGCCCGCGCGGCGGTAGGCCCCGCCCCTTCCCCTTCAGCCCCGCCTCTCCCGTTCCTCCCGGTCGGTGCCCCCGTTCCCGGCCATGGCTCTGTCCCGCGTGCGCCAGGACCCTGCGGGCGAGGCCCGCTTCGGGTCTCCGGTGCCCGAGCTCTGCCGGACCAGGCCCTGCGCCCTCGGCGTGGATGAGGCCGGCCGGGGGCCCGTGCTCGGTGAGGGGGCACCGGGTATTGGGGGGGGGGGGGGGGGGGAGCACTGAGGGGGTTGTCGGTGCTGACTGGTGGGGGGAGGGCACCGGGAAGGGGGGGGGCACCGGTGTCTGGATGGGGTTTGAGGGCTCTGGGGGGGGGCACCGGTATTGGGGGGCACTGGGAAAGGGGGGGGCACCGGGTATTGGGGGGCACTTGGGGGGGGGGGGCACCGGAGTCTGGATGGAGTTTGAGGGGGACTCTGGGGGGGGGCACTGGGTATTGGGGGGCACTGGGAAGAAGTGGGGGGGCAGCGGGTATTGGGGGACACCGTGTGTGGGGGGACACACACACGGTTCTGGATGACGATTTGGGGGGGGGGGGCACCGGTGTCTGGTGGAGTTTGAGGGGTTCGGGGGGGGGGGGGGTGTCACCGGTATTGGGGGGCACTGGCTATTGGGGGACACTGGGAAAGTGGGGAGGGGCAGCGGGTATTGGGGGACACTGGGAAGAAGTGGGGGACACTGGGAACGTAGGGGGGGGGCACCGGGTATTGGGGAGCACCGGGAAGGGGGGGCCACAGGTGTCTTGATGGGGTTTGAGGGGGTCTTGGGGGGTGGTCACTGGGTATTGGGGAGCACTGGGTATTGGGGATCATGGGGAGGGGGGGAGTACTGGGAAGAAGTGGGGGGGGACACCGTGTATTGGGGGGGCACTGGGAAGAAGTGGGGGGAGCACCAGGGTCTGGATGGGGTTTGAGGGGTCTCTGGGGGGGGGGGGGGTCACTGGGTATTGGGGAGCACTGGGAAGAAGTGGGGGGGCACCAGGGTCTGGATGGGGTTTGAGGGCTCGGGGTGGGGGGGGCACTGATGCCAGGTTTGGGGTTGGGGTGGTCCTGGGGGCACCAGGAGTCTTTTAGGGGGGGGGTGGTTGGGTTTGGGGGTGCAGCAGGGGGTGGGGGATGGATTGGGGGGGGGGGGGAGTCCTGACCCCTTCTTACCCTACATTCCCCCTTGTGCCCCCCCCCCCCCCCCCCCCCCCCCCCAGGCCCCATGGTTTACGGGCTCTGCTATTGCCCCATTGAGAGACTGGAGGAGCTGGAGGCCATGGGGGTGGCAGGTGAGGGGGGGGGTCCAGCCATGGGGGGTCTCAAGGCAGGTTTGGGGGTGTTAGAGGTTTTGGGAGGGGGAGGTACAGCGGATATTTGGGGGTCCTGGAAGTGTGGGGAGGGGGGGACAGGTTGTCCTGGAGGTCTCAAGGCAGGTTTGGGGGTGTTAGAGGTTTTTTTTTTGGGGGGGGGGGGGGGGCTGCAGCAGGTATTTGGGGGTCCTGCAGGGTTGGGGGGGTAGTTGTGGGGGTCAGGGTGTCTTGGCGGGGGGGGGGGGAGTGTTGGTGTCTGGGGGAGCCCAGGCTTGAGAGGGCTTTGGGGGTGTCCAGGGTTGGAGGGGTTGGTTGGGTCCTGGAGTGGTTTGGGGGTGCGGGGGTGGGGGGGGGGGGTCCTCACTTTCTTTGTTTGGGGGTGTCCCCCCCCCAAGACTCGAAGACGCTGTCGGAGGGGGAGCGCGAGCGGCGCTTTGGGCTCCTGGAGGCAGCGAGCGAGGTCCTGGGGTGGGGGCTGCACCTCCTGCCCCCCCAGCACATCTCGGCCTGCATGCAGCAGAGGTGAGGGGACCCCAAAACCCCTACAGCCCCCCCAACCCTCCCTGGGACCCTTTCTAGCCCCCAAAAACCTCTGAACCCCCCAATCCTCTGGCCCCACCCCCACCCCAATACTCCCATGGGACACCCAGGCCACCCCCAAACCCCTCGTGGCCACACCCCCCCCCCCAGCCCCCTCCCCACTCCCCCCCCAGGGACCCTCAAAGCCCTCTTAAC
>JAUMJK010002849.1:0-10973 GCA_033558105.1 Coccyzus lansbergi
GGCGTGGCCTCGTCGTCGGCGCAGGCCAATGGGGAGAAGGCGTGGCTATGGGGAGGGTTAAGGGGAGGGGGGCGGGCGTGGCTAGAGGAGGGGGCGTGGCCCGCGGGCGGCGCGCGGCGGCCATGGGGCTGCTGACCATCCTCAAGAAGATGCGGGAGAAGGAGCGAGAGCTGCGGCTGCTCGTGCTGTGAGGGGGGGGAAGGGGGTGAGGGGGGGCCTGGGGGGGTGTCAGGGGCTGGGGGGGTCAGAGGGATGAGGGGGTCAGAGGGGTGAGGGGGGTCAGGGTCTGGGGGAGCAGAGGGGTGAGGGGGGGGTCAGAGGGATGAGGGGGGTCAGGGTCTGGGGGATTAGAGGGGTGAAGGGTTGTGGGGGCAGGGGCTGGGAGGGGGTCAGAGGGTTGAGGGGTTCAGGGTCTGGGGTGCTCGGAGGGGTGACGGGGAGGCTGGGGGGGGTCAGAGGGGTGAGGGAGGTCAGAGTCTGGGGGGGCAGAGGGATGAGGGGATCAGGGTCTGGGGGTCGGGTGGGGCTGGAGGGGGGGCAGGGCCTGGGAGTGGTCAGAGGGGTGGGGGTTCAGGGGTTGGGAGGGGTCAGAGGAGCGAGGGGGGCTGGGGGGCGGTCAGAGGAGTGAGGGGGGTCAGGGTCTGGAAGGGGTCAGGGTCTGGGGGGCAGAGGGGTGAGGGAGGTCAGGGTCTGGGGGTCAAGGTCTGGGGGGGACAGAGGGATGAGGGGGGGTCAGGGGCTGGGGGGTGTCAGAGGAGTGAGGGAGGTCAGAGGGGTGAGAGGGGCATAGGGGAGAGGGGGGTCAGGGTCTGGGAGGGGCAAAGGGGTGAGGAGGTCAGGGTTTGGGGGGGTCAGGGTTCTGGGGGGGGCAGAGGTGGGGGGTGGGGCTGGAGAGGCCAAATGTGAATTGCTGAGACTCTATGGGGCAGGGTCGAGGGGGGCGTGGTCACAGAGGGGGCGTGGCCAGAGGGGCATGGGCACAGAGGGGGCGTGGGCACAGGTATGGGCGTGGCCAGAGGGGAGGGAGTGTGACCACAGAGGGTGAGTGTGACTGTGGAGGGGGCGTGGTCACATAGGGGGGCGTGGCCACAGAGGGCATGACCACAGAGGGGGAGTGTGACTGCAGAAGGGGGCGTGGTCACAGAGAGGGCGTGGCAACAGAGGGGATAATAGGCACAGAAGGGGAGTGAGACCGCGGAGGGGGCGTGGCCGCGGAGGGGGGGTGGCCACAGAGGGGAGTGAGACCATGGAGGGGGCGTGGTCACTGAAGGGGGCGTGGCCAGAGGGGGAGTGTGACCACAGAGGGTAAGTGTGACTGTGGAGGGGGCGTGGCCACATAGGGGGGCGTGGCCACAGAGGGCATGACCACAGAGGGGGAGTGTGACCGCAGAAGGGGGCGTGGTCACACAGAGAGAGGGGGGGGGGGGCGTGTCTTGAGGAGGCCCCGCCCCCTCCGGCAGGGGCCTGGACAACGCGGGGAAGACGACGCTGCTGAAACGCTTCAACGGGGAGGACGTGGCCACCATCTCGCCCACCCTGGGCTTCAACATCAAGACCCTCGAGCACCGCGGGTGAGGGGACAGTGGCCACCGGGGGCGGGGTGGTGGCCACAGGGGGCATGGGGGCCATGGCGGTGGCCACAGAGGTCATGGCAGTGGTCACAGAGGTCATGGTGGTGGCCATCCTGGTCATGGCGGTGGTCACAGTGGTCATCTTGCTCATGGTGGTGGCCACAGAGGTCATGGTGGTGGCCATCCTGGTCATGGCGGTGGTCACAGTGGTCATCTTGCTCATGGTGGTGGCCACAGAGGTCATGGTGGTGACCACAATGGTCAAGGGTGGTGTCCACAGTGCTCCTCTTGGTCATGGCGGTGACCACAGGGGTCATGGCGGTGGTCACTGTGGTCTTGTTGGTCATGGCGATGGCCACAATAGTCGTGGTGGTAGCCACAGAGGCCATGGTGGTGGCCATAGAGGCCGTGGCAGTGGTCACAGAGGTCATGGTGGTGGTCACAATGGTCACAATGGTCATGTTGGTGGCCACAGAGGTCATGGTGGTGGTCACAGTGGTCATGGCATTGGTCACTGTGGTCTAATTGGTCATGGTGGTGGCCATAGAGGTCATGGTGGTGGTCACAGTGGTCATGGCATTGGTCACTATGGTCTAATTGGTCATGGTGGTGGCCATAGAGGTCATGGCAGTGGCCACAGAGGTCATGGTGTTGGTCACTATGGTCTTATTGGTCACGGTGGTGACCATACTGGTCGTGATGGTGGCCACATTGGTCATGGTGGTGGCCACAGTGGTCTTCCTGGTCATGATAGTGGTCACAGTGGCCGCCTTAGTCATGGTGGTGGCCATCTGGGTCATGGCAGTGGCCATCTTGGCCATGCTGGTGGCCATCTTGGTTCAAGGCAGCAGCCATCTTGGTCATGGTGGTGGCCACAATGGTCATGGTGGTGGTTACATTGGTCACTGTGGTCTTGTTGGTTGTGTTGGCGGCCATGTTGGCGGCCATGTTGGCAGCCATGTTGGCAGCCATGTTGGCAGCCATGTTGGCTGTGATAGCAACTACCATGTTGGAGGCCATGTTGGAAACCATGTGGGTGGCCATATTGGCAGCCATGTTGGCTGTGATAGCAACTGCCATGTTGGCAGCCATGTTGGAAACAATGATGTTGGTGGCCATATTGGCAGCCATGTTGGCTGTAATAGTGACCGCCATGTTGCTGGCCATGCTGGAGGCCATGTTGGCAGCCATATTGGCTGTGACAGCAACCACCATGTTGGAAACCATCTTGGTGACCATCTTGGCCATAGTAGTGGCTGCCTGGTTGGAGGCCATGTTGGCGGCCATATTGGCAACCATGTTGCCTGTGATAGTGGCAGCCATGTTGGCTGTATAGCAACCACCATGTTGGCAACCATGTTGGAGACAATGATGTTGGTGGCCATATTGGCTGATAGTGACCACTGTGTTGGAGGCCATGTTGGAAGCCATATTGGCAGCCATGTTGGAGGCCATATTGGCAGCCATGTTGGAGGCCATGTTGGAAGCCATATTGGCAGCCATGTTCAAAACTGTGTTGGAGGCCATATTGGCAGCCATCTTGTCAACCATGTTGGCTGTGATAGCAACTGCCATGGTGGCAGCCATATTGGCAGCCATGTTGGAAACCGTGTTGTAAGCCATATTGGCAGCCATGTTGGAAGCCGTGTTGGTGACCATATTGGCAGCCATGTTGGAAACCATGTTGGAGGCCATATTGGAAACCCTGTTGGTGGCCATATTGGCAGCCATGTTGGAAGCTGCGTTGGAGGCCGTATTGGCAACCATCTTGGAAGCCGTGTTTGTGGCCATATTGACGGCCATATTGGCAGCCATCTCGTCAACCATGTTGGCTGTGATAGCAACTGCCATGTTGGTGGCCATATTGGCAGCCATGTTGGAAGCTGTGTTGGCGGCCATATTGGCAGCCATTTTGGAAAGCATGTTGGAGGCCATATTGTCAGCTATGTTGGAAACCATGTTGGAAACCATATTGGCAGCCATGTTGGAAACCGTGTTGTCAGCCATATTGGCAGCCATGTTGGAAACCATGTTGGAGGCCATATTGGCAGCCATTTTGGAAAGCATGTTGGAGGCCATATTGTCAGCCATGTTGGAAACCGTGTTGTCAGCCATGTTGGCAGCCATGTTGGAAACCATATTGGCAGCCATGTTGGAAGCTGTGTTGGCGGCCATATTGGCAGCCATTTTGGAAAGCATGTTGGAGGCCATATTGTCAGCTATGTTGGAAACCATGTTGGAAACCATATTGGCAGCCATGTTGGAAACCGTGTTGTCAGCCATATTGGCAGCCATGTTGGAAACCATGTTGGAGGCCATATTGGCAGCCATTTTGGAAAGCATGTTGGAGGCCATATTGTCAGCCATGTTGGAAACCGTGTTGTCAGCCATGTTGGCAGCCATGTTGGAAACCATATTGGCAGCCATATTGGAAACTGTGCTGGCGGCCATATTGGCAGCCATGTTGGCAGCCATATTGGCAACCATGTTCAAAACTGTGTTGGAGGCCATATTGGCAGCCGTGTCGGAGGCCACGTTGCCAGCCTCGTTGTGTGCTGCGTCAGGTTCAAGCTGAACGTGTGGGACGTGGGAGGCCAGAGCTCCCTGCGCTCCTACTGGCGCAACTACTTCGAGAGCACCGACGGCCTCATCTGGGTGGTGGACAGCGGCGACCGGCAGCGCCTGCAGCTCTGCGCGCACGAGCTCCGCGGCCTCCTGCGCGAGGAGGTGACGCGGGAGGGCACGGAGAACACGGGGGGTGGTGGGGACATGGGGGACGTGGAGAACTTGGGGGGTGGTGGGGACATGGGGGACATGGAGGACGTGGGGGATGTGGAGGACATGGGGTGTGGTGAGGAGGTGAAGAACATGGAGGTCATGAGGGTCGCGGAGAGCGTGGGACGTGCTGAGGATGTGGAGGACGTGGGGTGTTGGGGGGGACATGGAGGACATGGAGGACATGGGGTGTGATGAGGTGGTGGAGATCATGGAGGACGTGGGGGACATGGAGGACATGGGACATGATGGGATCATGGAGGATGTGGGAGGTGGTGGGGAGATGGAAATCATGGAGGACATAAGGAAGATGGAGAATGTGGGGTGTGGTGGGGACATGGAGGACCTGGGGGGCATGGAGAACATGGGATGTGATGGGGACATGGGAGACACGGAGGATATGGGGGACATGGAGGAACATAAAGGACACGGAGGACATGGGGACATGGAGAACATGGAGGACATGAGGCATCATGGAGAACGTGGGGAGTGGTGAGGAGATGGAGATCATGGAGGACATGGGGGACATGAGGGAATATGGAGGACATGGGGAACATGGAGGAACATAGAGGACATGGAGGACACGGGGAAACAGAGGACACTGGGGACATGGAGGACATGGGGGACATGGAGGACATGGGGGACATGGGGCCATAGAGGACATGGAGGACATAGAGGACATGGAGGACATAGAGGACTTGGGGGACATGGAGAACATGGGGTGTGATGAGGACATGGAGGACACTGGGGACATGGAGAATGTGGGAGGTGGTGGGGAGATGGAGGACATGGAGGACATGGGGGACATGGAGGACATGGAGGAACATAGAGGACATGGAGGACATGGAGGAACATAGAGGACATGGGGGACATGGAGAATGTGGGGGACATGGAGGACATGGGGCATGATGAGGACACGGAGGACACAGGGGACGTGGAGGACATGGAGAACATTGGGGACATAGAGAACGTTGGGGACATGGGGGACATGGAGGACATGAGGCATCATGGAGGACGTGGGGAGTGGTAGGGATGGGGTCATGGAGAACTTGGGGTGTGGTGGGAACGTGGATCATGAGGGTCATGGAGGACTTTGGGGGTGATGGGGACATGGAGGAACATGGAGGACATAGAGGAACATACAGGACATGGAGGACATGGAGGACGTAGAGGACATTGGGGACATGGGGGACACGGAGGACATGAGGCATCGTGGAGGACGTGGGGAGTGATGAGGACGTGGAGGACGTGGAGGACATGGTAGGGATGGAGAAGGGGAGTGGTGGGGGGATGGGGGGCGTGGAGGTCATGGGGGACATGGAGAATGTTGGGGACATGAGGATGCCATGGAGGTCATGGGGAGCATGGAGAATGTGGGACGTGGTGGAAACGTGGATCACGAGGATCGTGGAGGACTTGGGGGTGTGGGGGACACGGGGGTCATGGGGAACGTGGGGTGTGGTGGGGACATGGAGGACGCGGGAGGTGGTGGGGACATGGAAGACATGGGGGACATGGGGGACGTGGGGCACGATGAGGACATGAAGATCGTGGGGGACATGGAGGACCCAGAGAGCATGGAGAACGTGGGGGACAGGGAGGACATGAAGCATCACGGAGAATGTGGGGAGTGGTGAGGAGATGGAGATCGTGGAGGACATGGGGCATGGAGGACATGGAGGGACATGGGGAACATAGAGGACATGGGGGACGTGGAGGACATGGAGGAACATAGAGGACATGGGGACATTGGGGACACAGAGGACATGGAAGACATGGAGGGACATGGAGGAACATGGAGGACATTGGGGACATGGAGGACATGGAGAACATTGGGGACATGGAAAACATAGAGGTCATTGGGGACACGGAGGGCATGGGGGACATAGAGGACATGGGGGAACATAGAGGACATTTGGGACATGGAGGAACATAGAGGACATGGAGGACATGGGGGACATGGAAGACATGGAGGACATGGGGGACATGGAGGACATGGGGGACATGGAGGACATAGAGGACATGGAGGACATGGGGGACATGGAAGACATGGGGGACATGGGGGACATGGAGGACATGGAGGACATGGGGGACATGGAGGACATTGGGGACATGGAGGACATAGAGGACATGG
The DNA here is from genome assembly GCA_033558105.1 of Coccyzus lansbergi. Lineage (NCBI taxonomy): Eukaryota > Metazoa > Chordata > Aves > Cuculiformes > Coccyzidae > Coccyzus > Coccyzus lansbergi. Next base: position 6,481 of record JAUMJK010002849.1, read on the forward strand.
AGAACATTAAGGCCAATGGAGGACATTGGGGACATGGAGGACATGGAGAACATTGGGGCCATGGAGGGACATGGGGGCATGAAGCTTTCATGGTGACGCTGGCCCTGTCCCCCCAGCGCTTGGCCGGCGCCTCCCTCCTGGTCTTCGCCAACAAGCAGGACCTGCCTGGGGCCCTCCCGGCTGCCACCATCCGCCAGGTGGGACCTCCCAGGACACCCCAAAACCCTCTTGTCCCCCCAAACCCCCTTGTCTCCCCACGAACCCCTTGGCCGGATGTCCCCAGGAAGGTTCTTGGTGTCCCTAGGAAGGTCCTTGGTGTCCCCAGGAAGGTTTGAGCTCCTCTGGGAAGCTTCTAGCTCCTCTGGGAAGGTCTCGGCTCCTCTAAGAAGCTCCTTGAGGTCCCTCTGATGCTTCTCCAGGTCCCTCTGGACCAGTTCTTGGTGTCCCCAGGAAGCTTCTAGCTCTAGGAAGCTTCTAGCTCCTCTAGGAAGGTCTCAGCTCCTCTAAGAAGCTCCTTGAGGTCCCTCTGATGCTTCTCCAGGTCCCTCTGGACCAGTTCTTGGTGTCCCCAGGAAGCTTTGAGCTCCTCTAGGAAGCTTCTAGCTCCTCTGGGAAGCTTCTAGCTCCTCTGAGAAGCTCCTTGATGTCCCTCTGATGCTTCTCCAGGTCCCTCTGGACCAGTTCTTGGTGTCCCCAGGAAGCTTCTAGCTCCTCTAGGAAGCTTCTAGCTCCTCTAAGAAGCCCCTTGAGGTCCCTCTGATGCTTCTCCAGGTCCCTCTGGACCAGTTCTTGAGGTCCCCAGGAAGCTTCTTGGTGTCCCCAGGAAGGTTCTACCTCCTCTAGGAAGGTTCTAGCTCCTCTAAGAAGCTTCTAGCTCCTCTAGGAAGCTTCTAGCTCCTCTAAGAAGCCCCTTGAGGTCCCTCTGATGCTTCTCCAGGTCCTTATGGATAAGTTCTCGGGGCGCTCAACCCCCCCCCCACTTTTTAACCCTCCAGGCGCTGGAGCTGGACTCCATCGTCAGCCACCGCTGGTGCCTGCAGGGCTGCTCGGCCGTCACGGGCCACAACCTCCTGGCCGGCATCGACTGGCTCCTGGACGACATCGGCGGCCGCCTCTGCCCCCACGACTGAACCCCCCCAGAATCCACCCCCCTGCACCCCAAAAAATTTGGGGGGCGAGGAGCCCCCCCCCCCTCCCCATCCTCCTCGTGCTAATAAAGCTGCTGGAGGAGAACTCGGAGGGTCCCTGTGGTGGTTTTGGGGTCCCTGAGGTGGCTTTGGGGTCCCTAGGGTGGTTTTGGGGTCCCTGAGGTGGTTTTGGGGTCCCTGGGGTAGACTTTGGGGTCACTGGAGGCTATTTTGAGGGTCCCTGTGGTGGTTTTGGGGTCCCTGAGGTGGCTTTGGGGAGGTCTTAAGACCTTTGGGGTTCCCTGAGGTGGCTTTGGGGTCCCTGGGGTAGACTGTGGGGTCACTGGAGGCTATTTTGAGGGTCCCTAGGGTGGTTTTGGGGTCCCTGAGGTGGTTTTGGGGAGGTCTTAAGACCTTTGGGGGTCCCTGGGGGTGGTTTTGGGGTCCCTGAGGTGGTTCTGGAGGCGTCTTAAGACCTTTGTGGGTCCCTGGGGTGGTTTTGGGGGTCCCTGAGGTGGCTTTGGGGTCCCTGGGTTGGTTTTGGGGTCCCTGAGGTGGCTTTGGGGAGGTCTTAAGACCTTTGGGGTTCCCTGAGGTGGCTTTGGGGTCCCTGGGGTAGACTGTGGGGTCACTGGAGGCTATTTTGAGGGTCCCTGTGGTGGTTTTGGGGTCCCTGAGGTGGCTTTGGGGAGGTCTTAAGACCTTTGGGGTTCCCTGAGGTGCTTTTGGGGTCCCTGGGGTAGACTGTGGGGTCACTGGAGGCTATTTTGAGGGTCCCTAGGGTGGTTTTGGGGTCCCTGAGGTGGTTTTGGGGAGGTCTTAAGACCCTTGGGGGTCCCTGGGGGTGGTTTTGGGGTCCCTGGAGGCTATTTTGAGGGTCCCTGGGTCGGTTTTGGGGTCCTCGGGGAGATTTTGGGGTCCCTGGAGTAGTCTCGGGGTCCCTGGGGTGGTTTTGGGGTCCCTGGGGTAGACTTTGGGGTCCCCAGGAGCAGTTTTGGAGTCCTTGGGGTAGATTTTAGGGTCTCTGGGGTAGATTTTGGGGTCCCTGAGGTGGTTTTGGGGTCCCTGGAGGCTATTTTGAGGGTCCCTAGGGTGGCTTTGGGGTCCCTGGGGGTGGATTTTGGGGTCCCTGGGTTGGTTTTGGGGTCCCAGGGGGTGAGTTGGAGGCCGGGGCTGGGTTTGGGGGTGCAGCTCCTTTATTGGGGAGGGTCGCGAAAGGCTGGGGGGGGCGGCAGAGGCCCCTCCCCCCCCTCCTCCTCCTCCTCCTCCTCCTCCTCCTCTTCCTCCTCTTCCTCCACCTCCTGGGGGGGGAACAGTCACCCCATAGCGACCCCCAAGTGACCCATAGTGACCCCCAACAGCCCCATAGTGACTCCCAGTTGCCCCATAGTGACCCCCAAGAGCCCCACAGAGCCCCACAATTGCCCCATAGTGACCCACAAGCGACCCATAGCGACCTCCAAGTGCCCCATAGCGACCCCCGAGTGACCCATAGTGACCTCCAAGTGCCCCATAGCGACCCCCGAGTGACCCATAGTGACCTCCAAGTGCCCCATAGCGACCCCCGAGTGACCCATAGCGACCTCCAAGTGCCCCATAGCGACCCCCGAGTGACCCATAGTGACTTCCAAGTGCCCCATAGCGACCCCCGAGTGACCCATAGTGACCTCCAAGTGCCCCATAGCGACCCCCGAGTGACCCATAGTGACCTTCAAGAGCCCCATAGCGACCCCCGAGTGACCCATAGTGACCTTCAAGAGCCCCATAGTGACCCCCGAGTGACCCATAGTGACCTTCAAGAGCCCCATAGTGACCCCCGAGTGACCCATAGTGACCTTCAAGAGCCCCATAGTGACCCCCGAGTGACCCACAGTCACCCCCGAGTGACCCATAGAGCCCCACAACTGCCCCATAGTGACCCCCAGCTGCCACATAGTGACCCCCAAGAGCCCCATAGTGACCCCCAAGTGCTACATAGTGACCCACAACTGCCCCATAGTGACCCCCAGGTGCCCCATAGTGCCCCCCAACAGCCCCATAGTGAGTCCGAATTGCCCTATAGCGACCTCCAACTGCCCCATAGAGCCCCACAAGTGCCCCCTAGCGACCCCATAGTGACCCCCAACCACCCCATAGCGACCCCCAAGTACCCCGTAGTGACCCACAACTGCCCCATAGTGATCTCCAACTGCCCCATAGAGCCCCACAAGTGCCCCATAGAGCCCCACAACTGCCCCATAGTGACCCCCAACTGCCCCGTAGTGACATCCAAGTGCCCCATAGAGCCCCCCAACAGCCCCATAGTGACTCCCAATTGCCCCAAGGAGCCCCACAACTGCCCCATAGTGACCTCCAAGTGCCCCATAGAGCCTCCCCAACTGCCCCACATCCCCCCCCCCCCCCCCCATGTCTCCCCCAGCACTCACCGGGGTCCCCGGGGGTCCCCAGCCTCGGGGGGCTGCCCTCCCCAGCAGCCCCTGCAGCACCTCAGCCACACGCCGCGTCAGGGCCTCGCGCTCCAGGGCCTGCGACTGAACCCCAAAAACACTGGGACACACCCCCCCCCCCCGGAACAACCCCAAACCCCCTAAGTCACCCCCAAACCCCTCTGACACCCCCAAACCTCCTCAGAGACCCCAAACACCCTCACTCCCCCATAACCTACCCCCCCCAGACCCCTCAGACCACCCCAAACCCCCTAAGTCACCCCCAAACCCCTCTGACACCCCCAAAACCCACTGACCCCCCACATCCTACCACCCCCAGACCCCTAAGACCCCCCAAACCCTCTCAGACCCCCCCAAATTCCTTTAAGACCCCCCAAACCCCTCAGACCCCCCATATCCTGCCCCCCCAAACCCCTCAGACACCCCCAAACCCATTAGACACCCCCCCAAACCCCCTAAGTCACCCCCAAACCCCCTCAGACACCCCCAAACCCTCTAAGTCAACCCCAAACCCCTCAGACCCCCATAACCTACCCCCCCCAGACCCCTCAGACCCCCCCCCAACCCCCTAAGTCACCCCCAAACCCCTCAGACTCCCCAAACCCCTCAGACCCCCATATCCTACCCCCTCCCAACCCCTCAGACCCCCTCAGACACCCCCAAAACCCGCTGACCCCCCCCATATCCTTGCCCCCCCAACCCCCCAAACCCCTCAGATCCCCCAAACCCCCTAAGTCACCCCCAGACCCACTCAATCCCCCATATCCTACTCCCCCAAACCCTCTCAGAGCCCCCAAACCCCACTGACCCCCCCATATCCTTGCCCCCCCCACAACCCCCCCAAACCCTTCCGACTCCCCCAAACCCCCTCAGACCCCCCCCCTAAACCCCCTAAGTCACCCCCAAACCCCCTCAGACC
>JAUMJK010002851.1:0-14293 GCA_033558105.1 Coccyzus lansbergi
TCTATGGGTCCCTGTGAGTCTCTATGAGGTCTCTATGCATCTCTATGGGGTCTCTATACATGTCTATGGGGTCTCTATGCCTCTCTATGGGTCCCTATGAGTTTCTGTGGGGTCTCTATATCTCTCTATGAGTCTCTATGGCTCTCTATATGTCTCTAGGGGGTCTCTGTGAGTCTCTACTGGGTCTTTATACATCTCTATGTGTCTCTATAGGGTCTCTATGGGGTCTCTATGCATCTCTATATGTCTCTGGGGGGTCCCTATGAGTCTCTATGGAGCCTCTATGGGGTCTCTAAGCATCTCTATGCGTCTCTATGGGGTCTCTATGTATCTCTATGTATATCTGTGGGGTCTCTATACATCTCTATAGGTCTCTGTGTGTTTCTATGGGGTCCCTATGAGTCTCTACGGATCTCTATGCATCTCTATGGGTCTCTATGGGGTCTCCATGCGTCTCTACGGATCTCTATGCATCCCTATGAGTCTCTATGGGGTCTCTATGGATCTCTGATGTGTCTCCACGGGTTTTCTATGGATCTCTATGCATCTCTATGGGGTCTCTATGGTGACAGGGGACAAGACAAAATGGCCTCCAGCCCCTCCAGGGGGGAGGCTCAGGCTGAACACACGGAACAAACTCTTCCTGGAAAAGGCTCGTTGGGCACCGAGTCCCCTTCCCTGAGGGACCCTGTGGCTTAGTGACTGCCGAGTCCCTTTCCCTGAGGGGCTTAAGGGCCTGTGGGTCGGTGATTGATAAGAACAGTTAAGACTCCATGATCGTGTGGGTCTCTTCCAACCTGGTTGTATAATTCCATGAGGACAGACACACGCGTGTTGAGGGGTGTTCAGGCGTGTTGGCGGCGCCAGACGATGACGGTGCCGTTGGCGTCGCTGGAGGCCAAGAGGCTCTCGTCGCAGTTGAAGGCCACGGCCAGCACGGCCGCCCCGTGGCCCGGCAGCGAGTTCAGCGCCGCCCGCGACGCCCGCCCCACGTCGAAGAAGTGCACGCAGGCGTCCTCGCTGCCCGTCACTGCCAGGGGAGAAACAGCCGGACCCATAGCCGGACCCACAGCCGGACCCACAGCGACCCACGGAACACGCTTGGGCCCCAAGGGAACTGCCTCAGACCCTTTCTTTCCCCCAGAAAGTACCAGTGTGTTCAGAGCCTCCCAGACCCATAGAGGGGACCCCTAGAACCATAGAGAAGAACTCCAGACCCATAGAGGGGAACCCCTAGAACCATAGAGTGGACTCCTAGAACCATAGAGAAGCCTCCCAGCCCCACAGAGGGGACCCCCAGATGCACAGAGGGGACTCCTAGAACCATAGAGGGGAACCCTAGACCCACAGGGAAGCCTCCCGGCCCCACAGAAGGGACTCCTAGCCCCATAGCAGGGACCACTAGACCCACAGAGAAGCCACCCAGCCCCACAGAGGTGCCCCCCAGCTTCCCCTCAGCCCCATGGCTGCCCCCCCAGCCCCACAGAGGTGCCCCATGGCTGCCCCCCATGTCCCCAGCCCCATAGAGGAGACCCCTAGACCCATAGAGGGAATCCCAGAGCCATAGAGGGGACTCCTAGACCCATAGAGAGGACCCCTAGAGCCATAGAAGGGACTCCGAGAACCATAGAGGGGACACCAAGACCCATAGAGGGAACCCCAGAGCCATAGAGGGGACTCGTAGACCCATAGAAGGGACTCCTAGAACCATAGAGGGGACTCCTAGACCCATAGAGGAGACCCTTAGAACCATAGAGGGGACTCCTAGACCCACAGAGGAGACCCTTAGAACCATAGAGGGGACCCCCAGACCCATAGAGGGGACTCATAGACCCACAGAGGAGACCCCTAGCCCCATAGAGGGGACCCCAGAGCCATAGAGGGGACCCCTAGACCCATAGAAGGGACTCCGAGAACCATAGAGGGGACCCTTAGAACCATAGAGGGGACTCCTAGACCCACAGAGGAGACCCTTAGAACCATAGAGGGGACTCCTAGACCCACAGAGGAGACCCTTAGAACCATAGAGGGGACTCCTAGACCCACAGAGGAGACCCTTAGAACCATAGAGGGGACTCCTAGACCCACAGAGGAGACCCTTAGAACCATAGAGGGGACCCCCAGACCCATAGAGGGGACTCATAGACCCACAGAGGAGACCCCTAGCCCCATAGAGGGGACCCCAGAGCCATAGAGGGGACTCCTAGAACCATAGAGAGGACCCCTAGACCCATAGAAGGGACTCCGAGAACCATAGAGGGGACCCTTAGAACCATAGAGGGGACTCCTAGACCCACAGAGGAGACCCTTAGAACCATAGAGGGGAACCTCAGACCCACAGAGAACCCTCCTAGCCCCATAGAGGGGACTCCTAGACCCATAGAGGAGACCCCTAGCCCCATAGAGGGGACCCCTAGACCCACAGAGGGAACTCCTAGACCCAGAGAGAAGCCCCGTAGCCCCACAGAGACACCCCCCACCTACCCCTCAGCCCCACAGCTATCCCCAGCCCCACGTACCAACACAGGCTCCCTGGCGGAAGGACATGAGAGGGCAGAAGCAGCTGCGCAGGGGCTGCTCTCGGTGCCGCGTGGGGAAGCTTCGGCGCAGCCGCAGGCCCGGAGCTCCGGAACCTTCCTCCTCCACTATCCTGAGGGGTCAGAAAACACAGGAGGTGGGTCAAGGTGCGCGGGGCGGCTACGGGGCTGCCCCCTAGGTGCTTGGAAGTACCGGAAGAGCAGGAGACGATCGGGGCAGGCGTTAACGAGCAAGGAGGGGTCGGGGGCTTCGCGACTGGCCCAGGCTCGAGCGGAGAGGGAGGTGACGGAGCCGCCTGCAGCCACCACCACCCGTGAGGCCTTCGTCAGGCGACCTGGAGGGGAGAGAAAACACAGCGGGGGGGGGGTCAACCCCAACCCACAAGATGAGCCCCATGGGTGTCTCGACCCCACAAGTACCGGTGCCGGGGTCGCAGAGGAAAGAGGAGACGGAGCCGCGGTCGTCGCCGGCCCAGAGGACGCGGCCCGGGGAGTCGAAGCAGAGGGCCAGGACCCGGCCGGGCAGCCGCCCGGTGCCGCCTCGAGCCGCCTTCCCCGTCGAGATGTTGACCACCCGCACCATGTGCCGCGCGCTGCCCACCTAAGGGGAGGGGGAGAGAGAGAGAGATGGGGGGGTCTATGGGGGCTCTGTGGGTCTCTATGGATCCCTATGGGTCTCTATAGAGGCTCTATGAGGTCTCTATGGGTCCTTATGTGTCTCTATGGGGTCTCTATAGGTCACTATGAGTCTCTATTGGGTCCCTATGGGGTCCCTATAAGTCTCTATGGATCTCTATGGGGTTCTATAGGTTTATTGGTTTCCATTGGTTTCTATGGGTCTCTATGGGGTCCCTATAAGTCTCTATGGATCTCTATGGGGTTCTATAGGTTTATTGGTTTCTATGGTTCTCTAAGGGTCTCTAGAGGTCCCTATGGGTCTCTATGAATCCCTATGAGTCTCTATGGGTCCCTATGCATCTCTATGAGTCTCTATGGGGTCCCTATGTGTCTCTATGGGGTCCCTATGGGTCCTTATGTGTCTCTATGGGTCCCTATGGGGTCTCTATGGGTCCCTATAAGTCTCTATATGTCTCTATGGGGTCTCTATGGTTCTCTATGGAGTCTCTACGGGGTCTATGGGTTTATTGGTTCCCATTGGTTTCTATGGAGCCTCTATGTGTCTTTATGGGTCTCTATGGGGTCCCTATGGGTCCCTATATGTCTCTATGGGGTCTCTATGGGTTTATTGGTTCCCATTGGTTTCTATGGGATCTCTATAGAGTCTCTATCAGGTCTCTATGGGGTCTCTATGGAGTCTCTACAGGGTCTATGGGTTTATTGGTTCCCATTGGTTTCTCTGCGGTCTCTATGAGTCTCTATGAGGTCTGTATGAGTCTCTATGGGGTCTATGAGGCTCTATGGGTTTATTGGGGTCTATGGGGCTCTATGGGTTTATTGGGGTCTATGGGGCTCTATGGGTTTATTGGTTCCTCTTGGTTTCTATGAGGTCTCTATGGTTCTCTGTGGGTCTCTATGGGGTCTCTGTGGTTCTCTATGAGTGTCTCTGGGCTCTACAGGGCTCTATGGGTTTATTGGTTTCCATTGGTTTCTATGGGGTCTCTATGAAGTCTCTATGGGATCTTTATGGATCTCTATGGGTCTCTATCAAGTCTCTATTGGGTTTCTATGGGTCTCTATGGCTCTCTATGAGGTCTCTATGGATCTCTATGAGTCTCTATGGGTCTCTATGGTTCTCTATGGGTCTCTATGAGGTCTCTATGAGTCTCTATGGTTCTCTATGGGTCTCTATGGGCTCTCTATGGTTCTCTATGAGGTCTCCATGGTTCTCTATGTGTCTCTCTAGGGCCGTGGGGTTTTTGGGGTTGCAGAACGAGGGGCTGGCGGGCGTCCCCCGCCCCTTCCCCAAGCACGGACCACGGTGAGGTTGTTGTTGAGCGGCTGGAAGGCGCAGCAGAGCAGGGCGGCGCCGTCGGGGTCGGCCACGCGGCGGATGCAGCGGCCGTCGTGGGGGTCCCAGAGGCGGAGGGTGGCGTCCAGGGAGGCCGAGACCAGCACGTCGTTGGAGAGGGACCAGGCGAAGTCGGCCACGCCGGCCCCGTGGCCCCGCAGCAGCCGCAGCACGGCCGGCGGCCCCGGCGCCAGCCGGCACACCGACAGCGTCCCGTCCAGCGAGCAGCACGCCAGCAGGTGACGGTCGTCGTGGGCGAACTGCACCTTGGGCACTGACGGGGGAGAGAGAGAGAGAGAAAGAAAATGGCGTCTGGGGACCGAAAATGGACCTTTTCCCTTCAAAAAGGCTCCTTCTCCCCACAAAAAGGCTCCTTTTCCTCACAAAAACGGCCCTTTTCCTCCCCAAAATGGCGTCTGGGCATCGAAAATGGACCTTATACCCTCCAAAACTGACCCTTTTCCTCCCCAAAGTGGCATCTGGGAATCAAAAATGGACCTTTTCCCCACAAACAGGATCCTTTTCCCTTCAAAAATGGACCTTTGCCTCCCAAAAATGACCCTTTTCCTCCCCAAAATGGCATCTGGGCATGAAAAATGGACCTTATACCCTCCAAAACTGACCCTTTTCCTCCCCAAAATGGCGTCTGGGCATCGAAAATGGACCTTTTCCTCACCAAAATGGCGTCCGTGCAGCAAAAATGGACCTTTTCCTCACCAAAATGGCGTCTGGGCATCGAAAATGGACCTTTTCCTCCCCAAAACGGCATCTGAGCGTGAAAAATGGACCTCTTCCCGTCAAAAATGACCCTTTTCCTCCCCAAAATGGCATCTGTGTTATCAAAAAATGGACCTTTTCCTCCTCAAAATGGACCTTTTCCTCACAAAAACGCACCTCTTCCCCACCAAAATGGCTCTTTTCCTCCCCAAAATGGCATCTGCGTTCCAAAAATGGAGCTTTTCCTCACAAAGAGGATCCTGTTTCCCACAAAAAAAAAAAGGGTCTGTTTCCTCCCAAAAATGACCCTTTTCCTCCCCAAAAGGGCGCCTGGGCAGCAAAAATGGCACTTCTTCCCCACAAAAAATGGCCCTTTTCCTCACCAAAATGGTGTCTGTGCAGCAAAAATGGGCCTTTTCCTCACTAAAATGGCGTCTGTGCAGCAAAAATGGAGCTCTTCTCCACAAAGAGGATCCTTTTTTCCACTAAAAGAGTCCTTTTTCTCACAAAAAGGGTCCTTTTCCTCACAAAAACGGACCTTTTCCTCCCCAAAATGGCATCTGTGTTATCAAAAAGGCTCCTTCTCCTCACAAAAGGGTGTTTTTCCTCCCCAAAATGGCCTCTGTGCATCAAAAAAGGACCTTTTACCATCCAAAACTGACCCTTTTCCTCCCCAAAATGGCATCTGCACATCAGAAATGGACCTTTTCCCTTCAAAAATGGAGCTTTTCCTCACCAAAATGGCATCCGGGTGGCAAAAATGGAGCTTTTGCCATCAAATGTGACCCTTTTCCTCCCCAAAATGGCATCTGTGTACCAGAAACGGACCTTTTCCCCACAAAAAGGTTCCTTTTTCCCACTAAAAGGGTCCCTTTCCTCACAAAAAGTGTCGTATTCCTCACAAAAAAAGGTCCTTTTCCTCCCCAAACTGGCATCTGGGCATCAAAAAATGGACATTTTCGCCACAAAAATGGACCTTTTCCTCCCCAAAACGGCATCTGTGTTATCAAAAAGGCTCCTTCTCCTCACAAAAGGGTATTTTTTCCTCCCCAAAATGGCCTCTGTGCATCAAAAATGGACCTTTTACCATCCAAAACTGACCCTTTTCCTCCTCAAAATGGCGTCTGTGCATCAAAAATGGACCTTTTCCCCACAAAAAGGCTCCTCCTCCCCACAAAAAGGCTCCTTTTCCTCCCAAAAACGACCCTTTCCCTCCCCAAAATGGCATCTGAGCATGGAAAATGGACCTTATACCCTCCAAAACTGACCCTTTTCCTCCCCAAAGTGGCATCCGGGAATCAAAAATGGACCTTTTCCCCACAAACAGGATCCTTTTCCCTTCAAAAATGGACCTTTTCCTCCCAAAAACGACCCTTTTCCTCCCCAAAATGGCATCTGGGCATGGAAAATGGACCTTTTACCCTCCAAAACTGACCCTTTTCCTCCCCAAAAAGGCATTTGGGAATCAAAAATGGACCTTTTCCCCACAAACAGGATCCTTTTCCCTTCAAAAATGGACCTTTTCCTCCCAAAAATGACCCTTTTCCTCCCCAAAATGGCATCTGGGCATGGAAAATGGACCTTTTGCCCTCCAAAACTGACCCTTTTCCTCCCCAAAGTGGCATCTGGGAATCAAAAATGGATCTTTTCCCCACAAAAAGTGTCCTTTTCCTCACAATAATGGCCCTTTTCTTCCCCAAAATAGCATCTGGGCATCAACAATGGCTGTTTTCCCTCTCAAAAGGGTCTTTTTCCTCCCCAAAAATGGCATCTGAGCATCCAAAATGGCCCTTTTCCCCACAAAAAGGGCTCCTTTTCCCCTCAAAAAAGGCTCCTTTTCCTCACAAAAACGGACTTTTCCCCCCAAAATGGCTCCTTCTCCCCAACCAAGGAGCCTTTCCAGCCAAAATGGAGCCCATTTCCCGCCAAAAAAACGTCCCTCTCCGCACACAAAATGGCGTCCGGGGCAGCCAAACCAACCCCTGAGCTCCCCGAAGAGCCATTTTCTCCCCAATAAGAGCCTCTGAGCCCCCAAAAGGTCCCCTTTCCCACTCAACCGAGCCCCAAAATGAGGGGTTTTTCACCCCAAAATGAGGGGGTTTTTCGCCCCGAAACTCACCGGCTCGGTCGCCATGTTGGTCGAAGACGTGGAAGACGCCGGCGAAGGCGTAATTCTCGCCCAGAGAGGTGTCGCCGGCCATGGCGCGACTGGCCTGGGCCAGCGGCGTCGGCACCACCCCGGGGGCCCTGCACCAGCAACACCAGTATCACCAGTAACCACGACAAACTGGGAGACCCCGCCAGAGGAGAGAGACAAGCTGGGAGCCCCAAACTGGGAGCCCCCGAGCCACATGACACAAACTGGGAGCCCAAACTGGGAGCCCCCGAGCCACCAGCCCCAAATTGGGAGCCCCTGAGCCACATGACACAAACTGGGAGCCCAAACTGGGAGCCCCTGAGCCACCAAACCCAGACTGGGAGACCCTGAACCGTGAGACCCAAACTGGGAGCCCAAACTGGGAGCCCTGGAGCCACCAAACCCAGACTGGGAGCCCCTGAGCCACATGACACAAACTGGGAGCCCAAACTGGGAGCCCCTGAGCCACCAAACCCAGACTGGGAGACCCTGAACCATGAGACCCAAACTGGGAGCCCAGACTGGGAGCCCTGGAGCCACGAGACCTGAATTGGGAGCCCAAACTGGGAGACCCTGAGGCGGGAGAGCCAACCTGGGAGCCCAAACTGGGAGACCCCGAGGCGAGAGAGACAAACTGGGAGCCCAAACTGGGAGATCCTGAGGCGAGAGAGCCAAACTGGGAGCCCCAAACTGGGAGAGCCTGAGGCAGGAGAGCCAAACTGGCAGCCCCAAACTGGGAGCTCCTGAGCCACCAGACCCAAACTGGGAGCCCCCAAGCCACAAGACCTGAACTGGGAGCCCAAACTGGGAGCCCCTAAGCCAGGAGACCCAAACTGGGAGCCCCAAACTGGGAGAGCCTGAGGCAGGAGAGCCAAACCGGGAGCCCCAAACTGGGAGACCCTGAGGCAGGAGAGGCAAACTGGGAGTCCCTGAAGCCACCAGACCCAAACTGGGAGCCCAAACTGGAAGCCCAAACTGGGAGACCCTGAGCCACGAGACCCAAACTGGGAGACCCTGAGCCACAAGACCCAAACTTGGAGCCCAAACTGGGAGACCCTGAGCGAGGAGACACAAACTGGGAGACCCTGAGGCAGGAGAGACAAACTGGGAGCCCCAAACTGGGAGACCCTGAGGCAGGAGAGACAAACTGGGAGCCCCAAACTGGGAGACCCTGAGGCAGGAGAGCTGAACTGGGAGCCCAAACTGGGAGACCCCGAGACAAGAGAGCCCAACTGCGAGCCCCAAACTGGGAGACCCTGAGCCACCAGCCCCAAACTGGGAGCCCCTGAGCCACCAGACCCAAACTGGGAGCCCTTGAGCCACCAGCCCCAAACTGGGAGCCCAGTTATCCCAGTAACCCCCCATCATACTGGCAGCCCCTCACCTCTCGTCGGGGCCCCCGCGTGGCCCCCCCCGGCTCAGCCGGTGTCCCCGTGGTCCCCGAGCCTCCTCCTCGAAGTCCTGTGGGAACCACAGAGATCGGGGGGTGGGGGGGGACACCCCCAAAATGGACCCTGGGACCCCCCCCAGGGACCCCAAATGGGAGCTGGGACCCCCGGGAGGGGCTTTAGGACCCTGCAGACACCCCAAATGGAGCTAAGACCCCCGGGAGGGGCTTTAGGACCCTGCAGACACCCCAAACGGAGCTAAGACCCCCGGGAGGGGCTTTAGGACCCTGCAGACACCCCAAATGGAGCTAAGACCCCCGGGAGGGGCTTTAGGACCCTGCAGACACTCCAAACGGAGCTAAGACCCCCGGGAGGGGCTTTAGGACCCTGCAGACACCCCAAATGGGTAGCAGGAACCCCCCAGGACTCCCAAGATGGCAGCTGCAGCCCCTCTATGGGTCCCAGGACCCCCCAGATGGAGCCCAGGACCTCCCAGGACTCCCAAGATGGAGCCCAGGACCCTCCAATGGGTCCCAGGAACCCCTAATGGGTCCCAGGACTCCCAAGATGGCTGCCAGGCCCCCCAAGATGGCAGCTGCAGCCCCTCAATGGGTCCCAGAACACCCAAGATGGAGCCCAGAACCCCCCAGGACACCCAAGATGGCTACCAGGACTCCCCATATGGTGCCCAGAACCCCCAAGATGGCTACCAGGTCACCCCAGATGGAGCCCACGACCCCCAAGATGGAGCCCAGGATCCCCCAAGACCACCAAGATGGCAGCTGCATCCCCCCAATGGGCACCAGGACCCCCCAGATGGAGCCCAGGACACCCCAGGACCCCCAAGATGGCAGCTGCAGCCCCTCAATGGCTACCAGGACCCCCCAGATGGAGCCCAGGACCTCCCAGGACTCCCCAGATGGAGCCCAGGACCCCCCAGGCCCCCCACAGATGGCTACCAGGACTCCCCAGGACCCCCAAGATGGCAGCTGCAGCCCCTCAATGGGTCCCAGGACCCCCCAGATGGAGCCCAGGACCTCCCAGGACCCCCAAGATGGAGCCCAGGACCCTCCAATGGGTCCCAGGAACCCCTAATGGGTCCCAGGACTCCCCAGATGGAGCCCAGGACCCCCAAGATGGCTGCCAGGCCCCCCAAGATGGCAGCTGCAGCCCCTCAATGGGTCCCAGAACACCCAAGATGGAGCCCAGAACCCCCCAGGACACCCAAGATGGCTACCAGGACTCCCCATATGGTGCCCAGAACCCCCAAGATGGCTACCAGGTCACCCCAGATGGAGCCCACGACCCCCAAGATGGAGCCCAGGATCCCCCAAGACCACCAAGATGGCAGCTGCATCCCCCCAATGGGCACCAGGACCCCCCAGGACCCCCAAGATGACTACCAGGACCCCCCAGAAGGAGCCCAGGACACCCCAGGACCCCCAAGATGGCAGCTGCAGCCCCTCAATGGCTACCAGGACCCTCTACATGGAGCCCAGGACCCCCAAGATGGCTACCAGGACCCTCTATGTGGAGCCCAGGAAACCCCAATGGGTCCTATGACCCCCAAGATGGCTGCCAGGACCCCCAAGATGGTGGCTGCAGCCCCTCAATGGCTACCAGGACCCCCAAGATGGTACCCAGAACCCCCAAGATGGCTACCAGGACCCCCAAGATGGCAGCTGCAGCCCCTCAATGGCTACCAGGACTCCCCAGATGGTGCCCAGGACCCCCCAGGACCCCCAAGATGGCTGCCAGGACCCCCCAGTGGGTCCCAGGACCCCTCACGTGAGGCCCAGAGCCCCCCAGATGGAGCCCAGGACCCCCAAGATGGCTACCAGGAGCCCCCAGATGGTGGCTGCAGCCCTTCAATGGGTCCCAGGACCCCTCAGATGAGGCCCAGGACCCCCCCAGTGGGTCCCAAGACTCCCCAAGATGGCTACCAGGACCCTCCAGGACCCCCAAGATGGAGCCCAGGACCCCCAAGATGGCTACCAGGACCCTCGACATGGAGCCCAGGAATCCCAAGATGGCTGCCAGGCCCCCCAAGATGGCAGCTGCAGCCCCTCAATGGGTCCCAGGACCCCTCAGATAGCTACCGTGACCCCCAAGCTGGAGCCCAGGACCCCCCCAGGACCCCCAGGCTGGCTACCAGGCCCTCGTCGCCCACCTCCATGCGGTCGAGGGTGGTCCTGCTGGCGCGGAGGGCGCTGCCGCTGTGGGCCCGGCCGCTGCTGCTCTGCTCGGAGAGGGCCCCGTAGCGCTGGGCCAGCAGGCGGGCGCGCAGCCGCAGGTACCAGCGCCGCACCGAGCCCCCCTCGGCCTGACCACCACCCCCGGCCCCGGCCTGGGCCTGCTCCCGCAGCAACTGGCTCCGACGACGCACGTACTGAGTGCGGAACTGCGGCCAACGAGGGGTACGGTAGGCAGCGTATCTGGGGGTGGGGGGGGGAAAGAGAGAGAGAGATTGAGGGGTGAGAAGGGTCAGGATGTGACCCCAAAGGGATCTGGATGGGACCCAAATGGACTCTGGTTCTGTCCCCGAAGGGCTCTGGGAAGTCAGGGTGTGACCCCAGAGGGTCTGGACGGGACCCCAAAGGATTCTGGGGGAAGGATGAGTCTCCAAAGGGGTCTGGACGGGACCCCAAAGGATTCTGGGGGAAGGATGAGTCTCCAAAGGGGTCTGGACGGGACCCCAAAGGATTCTGGGGGAAGGATGAGTCTCCAAAGGGGTCTGGACGGGACCCCAAAGGATTCTGGGAGTCAGGACGGGAACCCAAGGGTCTCCAGGGAGTCAGGATGGGACCCCAAAGGGCTCTGGGAGTCAGGATGTGACCCCAAGGGTCTCCAGGGAGTCAAAATGGGACCCCAAAGGGCTCTGGATGTGTCCCCAAAGGATTCGGAGGGTTCAGGATGTGACCCCAAAGAGCTCTGGGGGGGGGGGAAGGAGGTGACCCCAAAGGGCTCTGGGAGTCAGGATGTGACCCCAAGGGTCTCCAGGGAGTCAAAATGGGACCCCAAAGGGCTCTGGGTGTCACCCCCAAGGGCTCTGGGGGGGTTAGGATGTGACCCTAAAGGATTCTGGGGTTAAGGATGAGACCCCAAAGGGATCTGGATGTGACCCTAAAGGGCTCTGGATGTGACACCGAAGGGCTCAGGATGTGACCCCAAAGGATTCTGGATGTGACCCTAAAGGGCTCTGGGGGATCAGGCTGTGTCCCCAAAGGGATCTGGATGGGACCCCAAAGGATTCTGGGAGGCAGGATGGGAAACCAAAGGCATCTGGATGGGACCCCAAAGGATTCTGGGAGGCAGGATGAGACCCTAAAGGGCTCTGGATGTGATCCCAAAGGGCTCTGGGGGGAAGGATATGACCCCAAAGGGCTCTGGATGGGACCCCAAAGGGCTCTGGGGGGTGAGGATGGGACCCCAAAGGGATGTGGATGTGACCCCAGAGGATTCTGGGGGAAGGATGTGTCCCCCAAGGGCTCTGGGGGGTGACGATGGGACCCTAAAGGGCTCTGGATGTGATGCCAAAAGGCTCTGGATGTGACCCCAAAGGATTCTGGGGGTGAGGATGAGTCCCCAAAGGGCTCTGGATGGGACCCCAGAGGATTCTGGGAGTAAGGATGAGTCCCCAAAGGGCTCTGGGGGTTAAGGACTGGACCCCAAAGGGATCTGGATGTGTCCCCAAAGGGCTCTGGGGGTCAGGATGGGACCCTAAAGGATTCTGGGGGTGAGGATGAGTCCCCAAAGGGCTCTGGATGGGACCCCAGAGGATTCTGGGAGTAAGGATAAGTCCCCAAAGGGCTCTGGGGGTTAAGGACTGGACCCCAAAGGGCTCTGGATGTGTTCCCAAAGGGCTCTGGGGGTCAGGATGGGACCCTAAAGGGCTCTGGATGGGACCCCAAAGGATTCTGGGGGTCAGGATGTGACCCTAAAGGATTCGGGGGGTGAGGATGAGTTCCCAAAGGGCTCTGGATGGGACCCCAAAGGATTCTGAGGGGTCAGAAGGGGACCCAAAGGGCTCTGGGGGGGGTAGGAGGGGATCCCAAAGGGCTCTGGATGTGACCCCAAAGGGCTCTGGGGAGCAGAATGTGACCCTAAAGGATTCTGGGGGTGAGGATGTGTCCTCAAAGGGCTCTGGATGTGACCAAAAAGGGGTCAGGATGTGACCCCAAAGGATTCTGAGGGTGAGGATGGGAAACCAAAGGGATCTGGATGTGACCCCAAAGGATTCTGGGAGGCAGGATGTGACCCTAAAGGATTCTGGGGGTGAGGAGGGGACCCCGAAGGGATCTGGGGGTCAGGATGGGACCCCCAAAGGGCTCTGGATGGGACCCCAAAGGGCTCTGGGGGGGTTAGGATGTGACCCTAAAGGATTCTGGGGGTAAGGATGAGACCCCAAAGAGATCTGGATGTGACCCTAAAGGGCTCTGGATGTGACACCGAAGGGCTCAGGATGTGACCCCAAAGGATTCTGGATGTGACCCTAAAGGGCTCTGGGGGATCAGGCTGTGTCCCCAAAGGGATCTGGATGGGACCCCAAAGGATTCTGGGAGGCGGGATGGGAAACCAAAGGGCTCTGGATGGGACCCCAAAGGATTCTGGGAGGCAGGATGGGAAACCAAAGGCATCTGGATGGGACCCCAAAGGATTCTGGGAGGCAGGATGAGACCCTAAAGGGCTCTGGATGTGACCCCAAAGGGCTCTGGGGGGAAGGATATGACCCCAAAGGGCTCTGGATGGGACCCCAAAGGGCTCTGGGGGGTGAGGATGGGACCCCAAAGGGATGTGGATGTGACCCCAGAGGATTCTGGGGGAAGGATGTGACCCCAAAGGGCTCTGGGGGGTGACGATGGGACCCCAAAGGGATGTGGATGTGATGCCAAAAGGCTCTGGATGTGACCCCAAAGGATTCTGGGGGTGAGGATGAGTCCCCAAAGGGCTCTGGATGTGTCCCCAAAGGGCTCTGGGAGGGGAGGAGGGGACCCCAAAGGATTGTGGGAGGCAGGAGGGGACCCCAAAGGGCTCTGGGGGGGTGAGGATGGGAAACCAAAGGATTCTGGATGTGTCCCCATCACTCACCTGGCATCCACGGCGAGCACCTGCTGCCACACAGCCGCCATGACTGTGGGGGGGGGGGGGCCGAGGGGGGCTCTGAGGCTGTGTGTGGGGCTGTTAGGGTGGGTCTGTGGGGACGTGTGGGGCCGGGGGGGGGGTCGGAGAGGGGGTCCCGGGGTCCCCTCTCCGCCACCACCGCCGCCCCTGGCCAAGATGGTGGCAAGCGTCGCCCTGGTGACAGCTGCTGTCGCCTCGCGCTCCGCCTCCACGACGCTTTACGGCTGCCTTTGCCGCGCTTCACGGCTGCGCGTCGCCTGGGTGACAACTATGAGGGGAGGCGGGGGGGGGGGAGCGAGTGTCGCGCTCCGCCTGCGCGCTTTACGGCTTCATTCTCCATTACGCCTGGTGTAGCCACGCTTTACGGCTGCGCGTCGCCTGGGTAACAGCAATAAGGATAAGGAGGGGAGTGTCGCGCTGCGCC
>JAUMJK010002852.1:0-22266 GCA_033558105.1 Coccyzus lansbergi
GGTGGGTCATGTGACCACTCCGCGTGTGCACGCCCACCGCTCAGAGCCACGCCCACACCGAGGGGGCGGCATTGTGACCACGCCGACTAGTGCAATGCCCCGCCCACTACCGTGTGGCCCCGCCTACCGCTCAAAGCCACGCCCACCCCCCCAGTGGCTGCCGCGTGACCCCGCCCATCGCGCAGAGCCCCGGCCACCCGGGGAGGGGGGCATGGTCATGTGACCTCCGAGCGCCGCCCCGCCCATTCGGGGAGGTTCCTGCAAGCCCCATCCAGGCTGCCCTTGGGGAACCTCCACCTTTGGGGAGGCTGCAGGGAGAGCTCAGGGCAGTCTCCCAGCACGTGAAAAAGGCTCTAGGAAAGCTGGGGAGGGGCTCTTGATCAGGGAGGGCAGGGATAAGCCGATTGGGGGTGGTTTTCAGCTGCCAGAAAAGGAGAGATTCAGATGAGATTTTAGGAAGAAGTGTTTTCCTGTGAGGTTGGTGAGGCCCTGGCCCAGGTTGCTGAGAGCAGTGGTGGCTGCCCCATCCCTGGAGGTGTTCAAGACCAGGCTGGGTGGGCCTTAGAGCAACCTGATCCTGATACAGGAACTCCCTATGACTCATTTTGGAAGAAAGAATCCTTTCATAAGGCCTAGGCACACACCTCAGGGATCATAGAATCATAGAACAGCCAGGTTGGAAGAGACCCATCGGATCATCGAGTCCAACCACTCCCATCAAACACTAAATCTACACTAACACTACATGATCTCCATGAACTGTGTGCCACAAGACACCTGGTTACAGAATGAATGTATTTCCCACTTATACACAGATGGATAAATTTTCCCAGGAACTTTATGCATATTCCATAACTTTTCAAGGACTCATTTTAATGTTATGAGCTTCTCAACATTAAAACTCTTGCTAATTTGGAGCTTTGGATCCAGCTCTGCCCTTTCATTTAAGATGGGGAAAGGCTGCAAATAGGGCATCGCAGAAGCCGCATCTGCTCAGCACAGATCACACTGAACACAAAATGTTGTCATCTCCAGAGTATGAACAGGGTCTGGAAAAACACTGCTTGAAAGAACACGTGCTCTCAGAGAACAAAAACATGTTATCAGAGAGACATTCTGTCTGACTTTCAAATAACACAATTGCTTAGATGAAGCTTTACTTTAGCTTAAGATATTCCACTTTTTGTAATAGTAACCACTTCTTTTATCAATCCAGAGGGAGGCGTCCCCACCCACATCAGGGGTTGGAACTGGATGGGCTTTGAGGTCCCTTCCCATCCAAACCATTCTATGATTCTATGATCATAGAATCATAGAACAACCAGGTTGGAAGAGACCCATCAGATCATCGAGTCCAACCATTCCTATCAAACTCTAAACCATGTCCCTCAGGACCTCATCCACCTGGTGCCTTAAACACCTCCAGGGAAGGTGAATCAACCACCTCCCTGGGCAGCCTATTCCAATGCCCAATGACCCTCTGTGTGAAAAACTTTCTCCTAATCTCTAGCCTAAATCTCCCCTGGCGGAGCTTGAGGCCATTCCCTCTTGTCCTGTCCCCTGTCACTTGGGAGAAGAGGCCAGCTCCCTCCTCTCCACAACCTCCTTTCAGGTAGTTGTAGAGAGTAATGAGGTCTCCCCTCAGCCTTCTCTTCTCTAGGTTAAACAACCCCAACTCTCTCAGCCGCTCTTCATAGGGCCTGTTCTCTAGCCCCTTCACCAGCTTCGTTGATGATAATTGTCTAAATGTCATTTAGTGACCTGTCTCCCTCCGGACAATTATGATTTGTTGCTGCTGGCAGGTCTGGCACAAGATACGCTGCAGAATGGCTTCCAGTGTGCTTCCACGCTCCAAAATGAGATCATTCCCAACAGCACAAGAACTGAAAGCTGGCGATCTCACCCATAAAACCAACTGCATCGGTACCTTTGAAGTCTGGGAGCGATGAAAGCAGGTCTGGCATAGCACTCATGCATGCGAGATGCTCGTATGTGATAACAAACAAAAAGATCCCTTTGTTGTTTCCCAAAAAAAAAAGGATGCAAGCTTCATTTCCTTTCCTTGGGAAGTGATGCGCTAAGAACCAGCTGCGACTTTCTGCAATCTGGAGGTGGGAACATTAGCGGATGGGTTGCTTTGTGCAGTTGGATTATGTGGCCCGTCTTCTCCACCTGGAGTTTGCCTGCCTGTCCTCACTGTGTGTGGAAAGGGTCATTTCACAGAAAGGGTCATTTGGCATTGGAATAGGCTGTCCAGGGAGGTGGTTGATTCACCTTCCCTGGAGGTGTTTAAGGCACCAGGTGGATGAGGTCCTGAGGGACATGGTTTAGTGTTTGATAGGAATGGTTGGACTCGATGATCCGATGGGTCTCTTCCAACCTGGTTGTTCTATGATTCTATGATTCTGTGAAAGAAGAAGGTTCCTCCAGCCTGCCAGGGGTGTTGTTTCTCCCTTCCAGGGGAAGTGGAGGGGCTGCTTTTCTCTTCTGTTCAGACTGAGCTGAAGGATGAGGCAGGGAGCAACGTGACTAATTGTTCATGTCTCTGTTGGGCTGAAATTGTCCCCGTACCAGGGCTCTGCTAACTGGCTGCTCATCTCATCACTCTTGGTTCAGCTACATCTTCTGACAGCTCACAGCAGGATGCTGCGTGCTTTTTTGAGCAGAAAACATTCCAGTGGACATCTAACCCAAGGGGATGGATTTATTTCCTGATGAACATCCAACCCAGTAGCCTCTATTCAATTTATTCCACCTAGCATTGTAAACTACTCCTGGGACTGGAGTGTGTACAAAGAAGGGAATGGAACTGGGAAAGGGTCTGGAGCCCAGGGGTTCTGGGAGCAGTTGAGGGCCCTGGGGCTGTTGAGTGCGGAGAAGAGGAGGCTGAGGGTAGAACTCATCGCTCTCTGCAGCTCCAGGTGTGGAGATTGGAGCCAGGTGGGTGCTGGTCGCTTCTCCCAACAAACAAATGATAGGATGAGAAGAAATGGCCTCAAATGGCACCAGGCATGGTTCAAATTGGATATTAGGAACAATTTCTTCACAGAAAGGGTTGTTTAGCACTGACAAGAGCCTACTCAGGGCAATGGTGGAGTCCTCATCCTTGAAGGTATTTAAAAGACGTGTAGATGAGGTGCTCAGGGACCTGGTTTAGTAGTGGACAGATACAGTTAAGACTCAATGATCTTAGAGGTCTTTTCATAGAATCATAGAACAACTAGGTTGGAAGAGACCCATCGGATCATCTAGTCCAACCATTCCTATCAAACACTAAGCCAAGTCCCTCAGGACCTCATCCACCCGTGCCTTAAACACCTCCAGGGAAGGGGAATCAACCACCTCCCTGGGCAGCCTATTCCAATGCTCAATGACCCTCTGTGGGAAAAACTTCCTCCTGATGTCCAGCTTAAATCTCCTCTGGCGGAGCTTGAGGCCATTCCCTCTTGTCCTGTTCCCTGTCACTTGGGAGAAGAGGCCAGCTCCCTCAGCCGCTCCTCATAGGGCCTGTTCTCCAGCCCCTTCACCAGTTTCGTGGCTCTTCTCTGGACTCGCTCCAGAGCCTCAATATCCTTCTTGTGGTGAGGGGCCCAACCTTCCAACCTTAATGATTCCATGGCACGGTGGAGCGTGATTGGTCACAGAGGGATCAAATCACTCTGTCTAACTGCACAACAAGAAATGTTAGCAAGACAGCAACGCACAGGAAAAGTGTGCGTGAAGTAACATCAGTGACACAGCTCCCTTGCTGAAAGCCACTACAGATTGAGTGAGCAACCTGGGGGGGAAATAAAAAAAAAAGCACTGGAGGAAAATGCAGCGAAATGGAGTAGAAGGGCTATTGGAGGAAAAAAAGAATGAATTCAGGAGGAAGTTTTTCACACAGAGGGTCATTGGGCATTGGAATAGGCTGCCTGGGGAGGTGGTTGATTCACCTTCCCTGGAGGTGTTTAAGGCACGGGTGGATGAGGTCCTGAGGGACATGGTTTAGAGTTTGATAGGAATGGTTGGACTCGATGATCCGATGGGTCTCTTCCAACCTGGTTGTTCTATGATTCTATGATTCTATGAAATTCTTGGGTTGCTGCACAGCTGCAGTAGTACAGAGAAAGTCCACAGGGTGTCATCAGAGCATCAACAACCCTAAATCCATACAACTTTGTTGGTATAAAGACTTCCTGCATCGCTTTTGTCATGGATCTGTAGAAACGAGTCCAGAGGAGGCCTCAAATATGATCTGAGGGCTGGAGATCGATTTTAATATATTTCAGCGTGAAGGTGTCCACAGTCACTCTCATCGAATCACAGAACAGTTTGGGTGGGAAGGGACCTCAAAGCTCATCTAGTTCCAGCCCTCTGCCATGGGCAGGGACACCTCCCACTGGATCAGGTTGCTCCAAGCCCCATCCAGCCTGACCTTGAACACCTCCAGGGATGGAGCAGCCACCACTTTTTTGGACAACCTGGGCCAGGGCCTCACCCCCCTTACAGGAAAACATTCCTTCCTCAGGTCTCATCTCAATCTCCCCTGTCTGACCCTTTCAAAAATTTCATGTGTGTTCATCATTGAAAATGTAAATATTGGCATAGGGAGCAATAAAAATAATAGAAATAAATTTCATAGCTATGACAGAAAAAGTCCTATGAATTGAAACAATAGTCATAATAACGAATTTATCCTAAATTTTTTAGATTTCAGTAAATATCAGTCTTTTTTAAACTGTCAGTGGCTTGTGGAATCATTTGTTTGGAAAAGATCTGTGAGATCATTGAGTCCAATCATAACCATCCATCACTAAACCAGATCCCTGAGCATCTCATCTACCTGTCTCTTAAACACCTCCAGGGATGTGACTCCACCAGTTCCCTGGGCAGCCTCTGCCAGGGCTTGACAACCCTTTCAATGAGGAAATTGTTCCCCAATATCCAATCTAAACCTTCCCTGATGCAACTTCAGGTCATTTCCTCTCGTCCTGTCCCTTCTTTCTTGGGTCAAGAGTCTAGCACCTCACCACAACCTCCTTTATGGGAGCTGCAGAGAGCGATGAAGGCTCCCCTCAGCCTCCTCTTCTCCAGGCTAAGCACCTCCAGGGCCCTCAGCTGCTCTGAGAATCCTTGGGCTCCAGATCCTTCCCTAGTTCTGTTCCCTTTCTATGGAAACACTCTAGCCCCTCAAGGTCTTTCTTGGAGTGAGGGGACCAAAACTGAACCCAGGATTCGAGGTGCAGCCTCACCAGCACTGAGTGCAGGGGGACGATCCCTTCCCTGCTCCTGCTGGCCACCCCATGGCTGATCCAGGCCAGGATGTTGTTGGATTTCTTGCCCACCTGGGCCACAGTTGGCTCATGTTCAGCTGCTGTTGACCAGCTCCCCCAGGTCCTTTCCTGCCAAGCAGCTTTTCTAGCCAATCTTCCCCAAGTGTGGAGCGCTGCATGGGGTTGTTGTGACCCAAGTGCTGGACCCCACACTTGACCTCGTTGAATCTTATTCTGCAGGACAGAGCTCCTTAAAAATAATGTTTCTATAACCTCATTCGGTATTCCTACAAAACCTGCAGATTCTGTGTGATCTTGTAAGGGATGATTGTTCCAGTGAAGCGGAGAGACCTTGAATCTGAAGGAAGACTCCCCTCACTGCAAAAGCCACTGAATGTTTGCATCAAAGGAATCACAGCAGACATTTGTAAAAGGACAAACCAACCCCAAAGACCAAACACACGATCAAAAACCCAAATCCAGCTGAGCTGGAAAACGCAGACACTCCTGGGTATTGTCTGCATTGCAAATGCGACGAATTTGGATCATCAATATTCATGAAACGCAGCAGCTGAGGGCATCTGAGTGCTGCACAAACCTCAAGTGTGCTTTCCAGGCACTCTAGCCCTCTCAACGTTTGAAAGTGTGGGATTGAAAAGGGAAACAAACAAAGAGGAGACGGTTGTGTTCGTGAAGGCAAACCAGCAGCTGCTCTCCTGGCTGCTGCTCTGCCACTGGGGCAGGGAAAACCAAACAGTCCCAGGATGTTCCATTGTAAACCAGCTACTGCTAAATTCCCAAGGAAGGGGCATTTGGGGGACTGGAGCGGTTTTCCCTGCCTGAAGTCACCTTTTTGTGCCGTGGGATATCCTGTGTGCTGCCAAAGCTGGCGTTTCAGAATGGTTTGAGCAGTTACACTTGACATGGAAAAACCCTTTGACCTTCTCTACACCCTTCATGTGGAATTTCTGAACTTCTTGGAATAAACACCTTGGAATAACTCCTTCCAGTACAGAAAGGGCTGAAAGCGAAGCTGAGGAGGGGCTCTTGATCAGCGGTGCAGGGACAGGACGAGGGAGAACGGTTTGAAGCTGAAAGAGGGGAGATTGAGATGCGATAAAGGCTGGCACAGGCTGCGCAGAGAGGGTGTGGAGTCTCTTTCTCCAAAGACATCCAAACCCACCTGGATACACTCCCGTGCAACTGCTGGAGGTGACCCTGCTTTAGTAAGTGGATGGACTGCTCCAGAGAGCCCTTCCAACCTCACCATTCTATGATTTTCTGACCTTTTCCCAGTGAAGCTTCCCAAAAATGACAGTTGTAGTACACACTCTCCATCTCACACTGAAAAGGTTTAATTCCTGGACAAATCCAGGCGGGCAGGCACTGGTGCTCCTGTTCTCACAGCAGCAGGAACCCTAATCCCAAATCCCTGTCTCCCAACACACACAACCCGTGAGGTCCCAGCAAGCAGGGAACACGATGCAGAGGGGCAATTACTCACATTGACCATCAGCCGCAGAACCGTGACAGTGTTGGGTTCCAGCCACCCAGCACAGCGGATGAAGAAGGCTGGAGACACCCTTGGCAATGTTCATTCCTTTATTGGTGCCATCACCAGTTTTCTGAAGGGCGCTGGCGCTTTCTGGCCGTTCCCAGCACCAGGACAAAGCTAAGTTACAGCATATTGAGGTGTCCATCCAAAGCCAGGGGGTGAGATTAATGCCCTCTCTCCGTCCGTATGTATAATATATATATATTTATATATGTCCTGTATATTCCTATGTATAGAGTGACGAGGATGGGCCACCGTACAGTAAACTTTTGAGTTCTAAATAAATCACCAGAGCAACAGGCACAAAAATTTGGTCCTAATCCAGGCCCTCCCCTTGCCAATCAACCCAAACCCACCCCCCCCCAAAAAAACAGAGACCCCCCCCCAAAAAACTGAACAATTAAACAACAAAAAGAAGCCCCAGCTCCATCACCCTCTGGGATTCGCCCCTGTACAGTCATTCACGCTGATGGAGAACAGATCCCTTGGGGGAGACACACACACACATTCACACTCACACACACTCCTATGTCAATACACACACACCAACAGAGACCAGAGAACATTACAAATGTACATCGGAGGCTGCTGCCACGATGCAGAGGCTGCGGAGCCACCCCAGGCAGTGGGACAATGCTGCCAGCTCACCCGCTCTCAGCTCGAAGCACCAGCAGCTGCTCACAGCCTTCCTCGGGGTTGTGCTGAGGAGGCTGGGAGGTCGGTGGTAGCGTGGAGAGAGACGAAGAGAGCACATGGGATGTTGCCAGACCCACGCGCGCAACAGATGCGAGACAAGCGATGCTTGGATGTTGGAAGCAGCTCAGCCTGTGCCCTGCACCAGGTACACACATGTCCAACCGGTGCTGACCTGGAAGGGCTTCCAAGCAGAGCCCATTGTGAAGAAGCCAGACCTGTCCTTTGCCGTGACATAGATGAGGACCAGCCGTGGGAGACCAGTATGGAGCACGTCCACCCTTCAACACAACGCTCCATGGTGTGGGGCAAGCCAAGAGGCAAGAGAGGTCACCATCAACTCCTGAACTTCATTTCCACACCCCATGTAGAAAACTGAGTGAAGAGGCCCTCTCCCTGCTTCACCACCTCAGGGCTGCACGAGCTGCTGATCTGGCTGAAGATGAACTTGGGGCAATGAGAAAACAAGGAATGGAGGAAAATACATTTCTGCAGGACTCCCTGCAGCCAGCTTCTCCCCTTTCCCAGGTCCGTGCCTCCTGACCCTACCCTGAAACCAAAATAAAGAACTGGCTCTCCCATCCACCAGAATTCCTGGGACCAGAGCCAGCTTGCTCTGGGGAGGCGCACAGACAACCCCATGGCTGCTGGCAACATCTACAGAGAGGAGAGCAGCCCAAGCTGTGGAAGGGACACTTCTCCCATTCCTAAAATGCCCTTTCTCCTGTACGCTCCTTCCCACACTAAGCATGGACCTGAGCTTGGTTCTGGGAACAACCACAGCTTCCCAAATCACCTACAAGCCAGCTGCTGGGGTGAGAAGGGGACAAGGATCTTGGAGGCAGAAGGTGCCGTGGAGCACAGGTAGGGAAGGGAAGATGGTGGGAGAGGACAATGATCAAGAACAGGAGGCAGGACCACTCTGGCTGGGTGGGATGTGCACTGCTCTGAAGTAGAAGCAACTGCTGTTCCTTCTCCATGTCTGTGCCTCGTTCCCTCTACCTCCCTCACCCTGGTTCCCGGATGCAGGAGCTGTTAGAATAAGTGACGACCAGGTCTTTGGTAGAAGATACTCTCTTCAGCACCACAAGACAGTGGAAGGCCCTAGTTGCCCAGAGCAGTTATGGCTGACCAATCCCTGGAGGTGTTCCAAGGCCAGGTTGGATGGGGCTTTGAGCAACCTGATGCAGTGGGAGGTGTCCCTGCCCATGGCAGCGGGCTGGAACTGGATGGCCTTTGAGGTCCCTTTCAACTCAAACCATTCCACAATTCCATGATTCTGAGACACTGCCCCTATCTGTAGACTTCACGGATCTGCCTTCACAGGGACCAGCCTTAGTAGCCACCCCAATGAAGACTGGAATACTCTCACCTGAACCTGGGTGTTGCTCCCTCATTCATTAGGATCTTTGTCAAACAAACAGATCTCCTCTATCTCCACACATCTGAAAGCCATCCCTGGGAAGCCACAGCTCTGCTGAATCACTGACTCTCTCAGGAACACCAAGCAATGTCCTGGAACCTACATGTGCTGCTCCCTGGGATGGGTTTCAGATCACCAGAGTGGCCTTACAGCTTGCCTCCTCTTAGCCATAACCCATTTCAGGTCCATCCCTCTGTGGGGATGGGAAAGTTCTCCCAACTATGAGGTGACCCCCATGTGGTCTTACCCAGCCAGGAGAAGAGTGATGTTGACAAGACTCCTCTAGACCACCCCATCCCTGGAGGTGTTCCCATCCCCGGCCAAGATGGATGAGGCTAGTTGGAAGGGACTTTGAGCAACCTGATCCAGTGGGAGGTGTCCTTGACCATGGCGGGGACATTGGAACCCCATGATCTTGAAGGTCCCTTCCAACTCAAACCACTCTGATTCTATTATCTTGTCCCGTGTTTCTTCGTTGACAGAATGGTGGATGCTCTTCCCTCAGTTTCACTTCAACAGCATCGCTCCCCAGCCTACATGTACCTTTGGGAGAGAAGGGTGGAAGGGGATGGAGACATCCATCTCCTTAAGGAGTTAAATACCTGCGTAGTCGGGGACAGGAGCATTCTGGGTATCAGGCAGCTGAAGAGGACAAGTCCAGCATCTCCAGAGCGCAGCAGAGGTGAATAAAGCCCCAGCACTACTAGGACTGACTTGGTTTGGTTAATCTGCAAGCCCTGTGGATGGAGCTGGCATTCCTGGAATGACAGCCATACCCAGAAGTCAATGAGATGTCACTGCTGCCACCAGTATCGATGCAGGCTGGAGAGTCCCTCTGGGCCTCTTGACAAGCCCAGAGCAAGGTGGTGCCACCACAACGTCTCCAAATCCTTGTAGAAATCACCAAATTCCCTGGAATCCAGCAAAGCAAATGCAGCACCCGAGTCTGGAGTTGCCTCACATTCTGCAAAAAGCACCGGAGAGGGACACATGCCCTCTCCTGCCTGCTCTGTGGAGCACGATGGTGGCACCTGGAGGTGCCAACCCTGGCAGTGTCCCCGTGTCCCAGCCCTGCACGGGGGCTGCGGTGGCGGCAGGGGTGCTCAGCTGGTCAGCGTGGTGCCTGCTGCCAGCCTTGGGTGGCCTCCAGTCCGAAGGCACCTCTTGACTCTGCGCATCAACCACTCCATAAATAAATAGGTTAAATAAATAAAGTGACAGATCCGGATTGGGGAGGGGGGTAGGAGGAAGGAGAGGGCAGCTCCCCTTGCCCTCGTGAGCATCTCACACAAACACAGGCGCACACAAAGTAGCTGAAGACAAAGACGAACTGGGACCAGTGGAGATGCTGCCAGCCGGGGCCCTTTCCTGGCCACCGGTGGGACACAGTCCTCGCTGCAAGGCGGCGCGGGGGACAAGGGCATCCAGGACGTCACTCCTGAGCTGGCAGCGTGGTGGCGCGTGGGGAGCTGGGGGCAAGGGAGACATGCGTGGTGGAGGATGGCAGTGACCGCGGCGTCTGGCACCTGGAGGGGGAGATAAACAAGGAAAACTTGGTTACATAGAATCATTAAAGTTGGAAAGGACCTCGAAGACCAAATCCAACAATCAGCCCAACACCAACATGACCAATAAACCATGTCCCAAGGTGCCGCGGCCACACAGTTTTCGAACCCCTCCAGGGATGGAAATTCTACTACTGCCCTGGGCAGCCTCTGCCAGGGCTTCACCATGAATAACATGTATTCACAATAAAGACGTTTTTTCCCAATATCCAATCTAAAGCTCCCCCAGCACAACTTGAGGCAACTTCGTCTCATCCCATCACTTTTTTCTTGGGAGAAGAGCCCAACCCCCATCTGGCTCCAACCTCCTTTCCAGGAACTGCAGAGTGATGAGGTCACCCCTCAGCCTCCTCTTCTCCCGACTAAACAGCCCCAGGGCCCTCAGCCACTCCTCCTAAGACCTGTTCTCTATATCCTCACCAGCTTTGTTGCCCTTTTCCTTCCCTTTTCTCCTTCCCCCTTCCCTGCCTCCCACTTTCCCCAATATCCAGCCTTCTCCTCAGTCTTTGGTGCAGGAAGCCACCCAGAGGACACCCAGCAATAGTCAGGAGAATACCTTTTGTCTTTCTTCTCAGGCAGATGTATATCATCAAATCACAGAATGGTTTGGGTTGGAAGGGACCTCAAAGCCCATCCAGTTCCAACACCCCTGCCATGGGCAGGGACACCTCCCACTGGACCAGGTTGCTCCAAGCCCCATCCAGTCTGGACTTGAGCACCTCCAGGGATGGGGCAGCCACCAGTTCTTTGGGCAACCTGGGCCAGGGCCTCCCTCCACTTTCACAGGAAAATATTTCATCTCAATCACCCCTCTTTCAGCTGAAAACCTGTTATTCATACTCATCCATCAGCTGTTACCAAGGCAACATCAGCCAGATTTTAAAATACATCAAACCCCGGCCACTCATGGCCAGTTTCAACCCCAAGAGGAATGGGTGGCTACTCTGTGGCTCCTCCTCCTGCCTCCACCCACACACAGAGCATCCTGGCCACACCACAAACCCACTGTGTCCCCTTGCCCACCAGTACTCACCAGGAGCGGGACTTCCTCACCCGGGACGCTGCTGGTCGCTCCAGGAGGCTGTCCAGGTGCATCAGCCTCTCCAGGTGGAGAGCCCGGGGATCCTGCTCTGCCGGGTCCCTGCTCCGCTCAAACTCGAAGATGGCCGGAGGGGAGAGGTCCAGCTCCAAGATCATGATGTTCTCAGCCTGTAGCAGGACAGGGCAAAGAGAAAGCCAACACTATTAGTCATTGCATGGCAAAACACAGCACCAACTCTTGCGAATCCCCACTGCTGAGAGAAGCTGATGGGCACACCAGGGAGTGGGACCCTCCTCTGGCTGACACTGTCTCAGAACAAGCTAGAAACTGGATCCCAGGCTCCCCGCTGTGCTCAGGAGGCAAGGCTGAATGTCTTGTCCTTTCAAACAGCAGGACCTGCCACAGCCAGCAGCTCAACCAGCTGAGAACACGGCCACCGATTCTGTCAGGTGGGAGGATAAAGTTGGGAGCTTGAGCTGACCTATCTCAAATCATCATGTGCTTGTTTACTCCATCTTCTTTCCCATTATCCATCCATCCATCCATCCATCCATCCATCCATCCATCCATCCATCCATCCCATTCATCCAACGATTCCTTGACCCCTCAGCACGCACCAGTGCCCCCAGACGTACCCGGTACCGAGGATGAGATCCCATGGCCATGGCCACGCGGGCATACTGGCTGATGGGTCTCTTGTAGCCCACTGCAGAGGTAGGTCGCCTCTTCATTTGGTTGCTGTTTCTAAAAGATGAATTAAGAGAGGAACACGTATTAAAGAACATAGAATCACAGAATCATTAAGGTCAGAAAAGCCCTCTCAGCTCATCCAGTCCAACCATCAGCCCAAACCCACGGTGCCAAACAAATCATGTCCCAAAGTGCCATGGCCACACGGTTTTTGAACCTCTCCAGGGATCGGGACTCCACCACTGCTCTGGGCAGCCTCTGTCAGGGCTTCACCACTCTTTTGGTACAGAAATTGTTCTCAATATCCAATCTAAACCTCCTCCGGTGCAACTTGAGGCCATTTCCTTTTGCCCTACAACTTGTTCTTTGGGAGCAGAGCTTGACCCCTTCTTGGCTCTAACCTCCTTTCTGGGAGCTCCAGGGATCAATGAGGTCTCCCCTCAGCCTCCTCTTCTCCAGGCTAAGTACCTACTAAAAATGTGTCCTACAAGTAACAAATAGAGCTCATCTATGCTGAGTGAAGGTCCTTCCTGGTGGGGCTTGGCTTGGAGATGATTTCCACAGTAGGCACCTCCAAGCATCTCATAGAATCATAGAATCACCAGGTTGGAAGAGACCCATCGGATCATCGAGTCCAACCATTCCTATCAAACATTAAACCATGTCCATCTCTGTGTCCCTGCTGTCCCTCCCAGCCCAGGGGATATCCCTGCCCTGCAGGAAAAGGTTCTGTGTCTGTGGGTCAGCAGCACCGGGGCAGAGCTGGGGACATACCCTCCAGTGGGCACCAGCGGCTGGAACTTCCACTGGTCCTCATCGCCATCAAAGTACAGGCGGTTCATGATCTTATTCTTCTCTTCTGGTGGGATGAAGTTCTCGATGATCAGGTACCTGAGCGAGCGACCGGCCAAGGGAGAGAGAGGGAGCGGGAGCAACAGGGTGGGAAGGAGCAGGAGAGGAAGGAGTTAAGGTGATGAGAGACAGGAAACAGGTTGGAAAAGAAGAGGAAAGGGAGGAAGAGAGGGAGACACAGGGAAATGGGAAAACATCCAGAAGACGGAAATGGAGAGGCTGAAGCAACAGATCATATAATCATAGAATCCCAGAGTCGTTTAGGTTGGAGAAGACCTTTAAGATCATCAAGTCCAGTCCTTAACCTCACACTGCGAACCCCACCAGTGAACCTTGTCCCAGAACACCACATCCACACAGCTTCTAAATCTGTCCAGGGATGAGGACTCCACCACTGCCCTGGGCAACCTCTGCCAGTTCCTGACAAACCTTTCCACGAACAGATATTCCCTAATATCCAATCTAACCCTTCCCTGGCACAACTTGAGGCTGTTTCCTCTCATCTCATCCCTTGTTCTTTGGGAGAAGCACCCAAACCCTCCCTGACTCCAAACTCCTTTCTGGGAGCTGCAGACAGACATGAGGTCTCTCCTCAGTCTCCTTTTCTCCACACTAAACATCCCCAGGGCCCTCAGCTGCTCTTAGAACCCCTGGGCTCCAGCCCCTTCCCCAGCTCTGTTCCCCTTCTCCAGATGCGCTCCAGCAACAGATCCGGCCACCAGAGAGACAAGTGTGGCAGGAGAGGGAGTGGAGAGGATGGTCATCAGAGAGGAGCACACACACCCAGGCAGCTCATGGGGT
This sequence comes from Coccyzus lansbergi, assembly GCA_033558105.1. Classification (NCBI taxonomy): domain Eukaryota; kingdom Metazoa; phylum Chordata; class Aves; order Cuculiformes; family Coccyzidae; genus Coccyzus; species Coccyzus lansbergi. The sequence goes on from JAUMJK010002852.1 coordinate 13,877, forward strand.
TCCGTGCAGGCAGGAAGCCCCAACTCCCCTCTAGACCTGTCTCCTACCCCTGACTAGAAAACAAAAGAAAGAACAACCAAATGGAATCTTTATTTCCACCTTTTTAGGGGGAAAATTGAGCAGCTGCAGGAAATTGGTTTGAGCCCATGAGTTGCTTCATTGAGCTGCCAGATTTGAAAAAGTTTAACTCATGTTTGAAAGGAAACGAAGCAAAACTCAAGGTGAAATTTAGCTTCTACTAAAAGTATAAATATTTTTATCTGGAAAATGCTAAAATATATTTGTGTCTGGGTGGGATTTTTTAAAGCTATTGATATGTGAAAACAAACCCACTCAAGCTGGTGGACCAGCAGTTGCATCTCCTACTTGGAGGTTCCTAGTGGGAAAATTCTGTCCGGATTTGCTGGCTGCCACGGTTGTGCCAGGCACTCCTGCAGGGCTGTGGGCTCACCCCGAGTCCAACTAAAGCAGCTCCCTCTCTGGTGACCACACTGGGCCAGAGTCGGTCTCCAGGGACTTTGGGGTACTCATAGAATCATAGAACAACAAGGTTGGAAGGGACCCATCGGATCTTCTAGTCCAAACATTCCTATCAAACACTAAACCATGTCCCTCAAGACCTCATCCACCCGTGCCTTAAACACCTCCAGGGAAGGGGAATCAACCAATGCCCAATGACCCTCTGTGTGAAAAACTTCCTCCTAATCTCCAGCCTAAATCTCCCCTGGCAGAGCTTGAGGCCATTCCCTCTTGTCCTGTCCCCTGTCACTTGGGAGAAGAGCCCAGCTCTCTCCTCTCTACAACCTCCTTTCAGGTACTTGTAGAGAGTAATGAGGTCTCCTCTCAGCCTCCTCTTCTCCGGGATAAACAACCCCAGCTCTCTCAGCTGCTCCTCATAGGGCCTGTTCTCCAGCCCCTTCACCAGCTTCGTGGCTCTTCTCTGGACTCTCTCCAGAGCCTCAACATCCTTCTTGTGGTGAGGGGCCCAGAACTGAACACAGGATTCAAGAAGCGGCCTCACCAGTGCTGAGTACAGAGGGAGAATCACCTCCCTGGACCTGCTGGTCACACCGTTTCTGATCCAAGCCAGGATGCCATTGGCCTTCTTGGCCACCTGGGCACACTGCTGGCTCATGTTCAGTCGGCTGTCAACCAACACCCCCAGGTCCCTCTCCTCCTGGCAGTTTTCCAGCCAGGCTTCTCCCAGTCTGTAGCTCTGCATAGGGTTGTTGTGCCCCAAGTGCAGGACCCGGCATTTGGCTGTGTTAAACCTCATGCCATTGGACACTGCCCAGTGGTCCAGCCTGTTTAGGTCTGTTCCAGCTGCCAATGCAACATCCCCAAACTTAACTGCAGTGTGTGCTGCCAGCTCCACAGCTCTGCCTGGCACTCCCCAGTTTTCTGTGCACCCAAACTCTACCCTTTGCACCCCAGCTCTGCCTTGCAATCCCCAACTCTGCCCTGTGCAGCCCAGCTCTGCCCTGCAATCCCCAGTTCCCTGTGCACCTTGATTCTACCCTGCAATCCCCAACTCTGTCCTGTGCACCCCAGCTCTGCCCTGTGCACCTCGCACAGCCACGCCCAAGCATGAGGGATTCATGACCACGTACTTAAGCTTCAGCTCCCTCGTCTGCTCGTTCTGAGCCTCCTCCAGGTCCTGCCGCACGCGGATGTACTCATCATGCTGGTCCTGGATCTCCGCCTTCACGGCCTGCAGCTTGGCATAGAGCTGGGGAGAGAACAGCTCCTCAGTCCCATGGCTCCAGGAGCTTCAGCAAGCCCTGGCGGTTGCAGGAACGCTCATCCCCGCCTGCCACGCTCTCACCTTCTTCAGCTTCTTGGTTTTGATCTCCACTTCCTGCTGCAAGGAGGTGTACGTCTCCCGCAGCTCCATGGTCTCCTCATCCCGCAGCAACATCTCTTGCTGCATCTCCCGCTCCCGGCGTTTCTGCAGTGCAGGGGGAAACGCTCAGAACTAGGAGTGGGAATCGGCCCCACAGGACACCCCCGTCTGGGTCTGACCCCCACACCGTTACCTGCTCGGCTATCTCCTGCCGCTTCAGCTCCAGCATCTTCTGCTGCTCATTGGTGTGGTCCACAATGGTCCTGCCGCCGATGAGTAGCTTGCTCTCCATCGCCTGGGGGACACAGCAGGGTCGGGGTCAGCACGGCCCCCTAGCATTTGTCCCGGCCACCCTTGCTGGATGGTCACCCCCATTCTTGGTCCCCATTGTGGGGTCCCTGTTCTTGTCCCTGGGTCCAGGGAGGTGGGAGCTTTCGGTGCTGCACATGCTTTGGTCTCCAGCTGAGGGAGAGGGGGCTGCACACGGACATCGATGAGCTGGGGGCTGGTTCGCAGCCAGGAGATGGGGGTCCAAGTGACGTGTTCCTTTCCCAGGAACCCAGCAGAAGCCTCTGGCATTGAGCCCAGGCTATGGCGGCTCCCGCTTCCTTCCGCACAGCTGCGAGCCCACAGGATGCGGCGGATGTGCAGCAGCTGCCGGCAGAAGAGACCTGGTCCTGCCGCTCACCCCCAGACAAGCCACGCTGTACCGTGCTGTGCTGTGCCAAGCCACATCAAGCTGTGCTGTACCAAGCTGGGTGTGGGGTCTCTGCCCCAAGGAGCCCCCGGGACCTGCTGCAGGGGCACCATAGAACCATAGAATCATAGAACAACCAGGTTGGAAGGGACCCATCGGATCATCGAGTCCAACCATTCCTATCAAACACTAGGAACCAGCTGGAACCTGGTAGCTCAGTCAGGCTCTGAGACTGTGCGTGCCCACCCCAACCCACCTTATCCTGACCCCCTTAGTCCACCCCATCACCCTCAGCCCAGCTGCAATTGCCTTCGCCTCATGTGAGAACAGGGCTCCCTGAGCCCAGGGCTGCAACTCACATACAAATGTGCACGTGCACAGACACAAGTGCAGACACTCCCACACACACGTGTGCACACAAACATGAGCACACACACGTATCGAATGGTTCAAGTTAGAAGAGACCTTAAAGATCATCTAATTCCAAGCCCCTGCCATGTGTAGGGACACCTCCCATCAGACCAGGTTGCTTAAAGCCTCATCCAACCTGGCCTTGAACACCACTTCTCTGGGCAACCTGGGCCAGGGCCTCCCCACCCCTATCGTGTAGAAATTCCTCCCTATGCCTAGTCTAAATCTGCCCCTCTCCAGTTTAAAGCCATTCCTCCTCATCCTATCACTCCATGCCTTTGTGAAAAGTCCCTCCCCAGCTTTCTCCCCAGCTTCAGGTACTGGAAGGTCACTATAAGGTCTTCTCCGAGCCTTCTCTTCTCCAGACGGAACGACCTCAACTCTCTCGGCCTGTCCTCGTATGGGAGGTGTTCCATCCCTCCGATCATCTTTGTATCCTCCTCTGGACTCAATGATCTAAGAGGTCTTTTCCAACCTAATGATTCTACAACTTGGGATCCCTCTGCACCCCTGGAACAAGATCCCGAATGCAAGGCTCCCTCCCTGCATCCCCCACTGCAACAGCCACAGGACATGATGTCATGTGACGCTGGCACTGGGGGCACATGGATCGCCAGGCAGTGCTGGGGCAATATCTGCTCTTATTTTACCCCTGTTATTCCCCCTATATTCCCTCCCTGTTTTAACCCTACTACTACTCACTTATTTTCTCCCTATTTTTCCCCTACTATTCCTCTATTTTAATTCTATTTTCCCCCCATTTTTCCATATTTCCCTCATTTTTCCACATTTTCCCCCTATTTTCCCTCCATTTCCCACATTATTACCCTATTATTTCCCATTTCCTCCATTCTTCATCGATTATTCTCCTATTTTCCCTTTACTTTCCCTCTATTTTTCCCCCATTATGCCCCTACTTCCCCTCTATTCTTCCCCCATTTTCTCTACATTTCCCCCTATTTCACCTCCTTTTCCCCCCTATTTTTTTCCATTTTCTCCCATTTTCCTCTTTTCCCCATTATTGCCCTATTATTCCATTTTCCCTCTGGTTTTCCCCTATTTTTTCCCTTAATTTTCCTCCATTTCCCCCCCACCATTTTCCCTCTATTTTCCCCCTACGTCTCCCTTATCCTTCCTCCATTCCCCTCCTATCCTTTCCCTATTTTCTCTCTTATTTTCCTCCTACTTTTCCCCTATTTCCCTCCTACTTTTCCTCTACTTCTCCCCTACTTTTCCCCTATTTTCTGCCTATTTTTCCCCATAGGGTTCAGCACCTGCTGCCACCTTTACTGTGGGATTAAGGGGTTTCTTAGCGCTGTTTTCTCTCTCCCTCAAATGAGGACGACTCCCAATCTTCTTTAACACACGGGACATACATATTAAACACTAAGCTTCTCACAGGAACTAATTTCCGGCTCTCAAAGAACTTCATCAGCACTTTCCCACCCTCTGACCCCGGTCTCGGAACTCGGCACAGCCTGTGGGTGAGGAGCCCAGAGCACCCATACCAACCTAGGGCAGAGCCTCGCCCACAGGTGGGTGCTGCACTGCACATCTGGGCATCACGGTACACATCTGTATGCCAGGGTGCTCACCTGGGCATCACAGAATCACAGAACAACCAGGTTGGAAGGGACCCATCGGATCTTCTAGTCCAACCATTCCTATCTAACACTAAACCAAGTCCCTCAAGACCTCATCCACCCGTGCCTTAAACACCTCCAGGGAAGGGGAATCAACCACCTCCCTGGGCAGCCTATTCCAATGCCCAATGACCCACTGTGTGAAAAACCTCCTCCTAATCTCCAGCCTAAATCTCCCCTGGCGGAGCTTGAGGCCATTCCCTCTTGTCCTGTCCCCTGTCACTTGGGAGAAGAGCCCAGCTCCCTCCTCTCTACAACCTCCCTTCAGGTACCTGTAGAGAGTAATGAGGTCTCCTCCCAGCCTCCTCACGTTGCACACCTGGGTGCACAGTGCACACCTGAGCACTGTGGTACTCCTCGGCATGCCAAGGTGCTCACCTGGGAACCAAGACACATACCTGTGTGCTGCGGTGCTCAGCCAAGGGGCTCATCTGAACACCATGGTGCACAACTGGGCATCATGGTGCACAACTGGGCATCGTGGTGCACAACTGGGCACCACGGTACTCATCTGGGGCATCACCAGACACATCCGCATGCCATGGTGCTTATCAGGTTGCCAAGAATAATAGAATCATAGAATCATAGAATCACCAGGTTGGAAAAGACCCGCTGGATCATTGAGTCCAACCATTCCCATCAATCACTAAACCATGTCCCTCAGCACCTCATCCACCCATCCCTTAAACACGTCCAGGGAAGGCAACTCAACCACCTCTCTGGGCAGCCTCTACCAGTACCCAGTGACCCCTTCTGTGAAAATTTTTTTCCTAATGTCCAGCCTAAACCTCCGCTGGTGGAGCTTGTGGCCTTTCCCTCTAGTTCTGTCCCCTGTCGCTTGGGAGAAGAGCCCAGCTCCCTCCTCTCCGCAATCTCCTTTCAGATAGTTGTACACAGCAATGAGGTCTCCCCTTCGCATCCTCTTCTCATCTGAACAACCATGGTGCACATCTGGGTGCCAAGGTGCTTATCTAGGAGCCAAAGTGCTTTTCTGGGCATCACTGTGCACATCTGGATGCCAGAGTGCCCACCTGGGCGCCAAGGTGCCTACTTGGGCACCTCCTTGCCTGGTTCTGCTGCGTGACAGAGAGACAGAGCTGCCCATGGGCTCCGTGCAGCCCCCAGAGCCCTCCTGGCCACACATCGCCGGTGTGACTGTCCCATACAGCCCAGCACACGGAGCAGCTCCAAAGGCCACCAAAGGGGATGCAGAGTCATCTTGCCTCCAGCCCTGCCTGCTGTGTTACTCAGCAGTTCCAGGGCAGCTGGTGGCCCCGAGCCAGCTCGGTACCAGCCCAGGCATCATCACGCGTCCCTGGGCATCATTACGCGTCCCTGGGGCTGCACAAACACGGCGCTGGCTGTGGAGGATGGGATGAGCACATCCCTCTGCTCAGCCCCTGAATTCCCAGGTGGGGACCAACACCGGGGGCTCGCCTGGAGGGCTCCATGCCAGGTCTCCACTGCATCCGGGCCACCACAGTGATGGAGGGATTGTGTCGGAGCATGACGCGTCAGGGCAGGCTGCTGGGGCTCCTTCCCCATCGCTGTGGCTGTTGTCCCAGCTCCGTGTTGATGCTGGGCAGGTGAGGGGGGTTCAAGACGCCCTGTCCTCAACAGGGAAGTCAGTAGCGACACCTCAGAGCCTGGCATGGCCACCTGGAGCTGGGCTGGGGCTGCCATGGTCCTGCTGGCACTCAGCCCCACATCCCCGAGCATCCCTGAGCCAACCCTGCTCCAGCTCTGGGCTGCCAGGAAGGATTTGAGACAGGGAGGAGGGATGGGGGGTTCACAGAATCATAGGACAACCAGGTTGGAAGGGACCCATCGGATCTTCTAGTCCAACCATTCCTATCAAACACTAAACCAAGCCCCTCAAGACCTCATCCACCCGTGCCTTAAACACCTCCAGGGAAGGTGACTCAACCACCTCCCTGGGCAGGAGTTCCCTGCAGAGCTGCATCGCTCCCCACCCCAAAGTGCTTTGTTGTGCTGAGAGGGGACAAGAGCTGAGCACAGCAAACTCGTGCCACCAGTGGCCCTCTCCCTCATGACCCTTCCCACCCCGCAGCCCCAGGAGCTCCCACATCAGGTCTCCACGCAAGTCCATGTCTGAGGGCGACCCCAGCCCAACGTGGCTTGAGGTACCTCGCTCAGACATCCATCCTGCTTGGACACCCTCTCTGGGACTCATTCAGGCAGCCCACAAGGGGTTGCAAAGCAGATCTTTCCCCAGCACCACTCATGTTGACACCTACCTTGTACTTGGCGGCCAGCAGCTCCGTGGCCTCCTGTTCCTTCCGCAGATCCTCGATCATCTTCTCCTTCTCCTGCAGCAGCTTCTGCTTCTCCTCGCTCACCAGGCTGTGGTCATCCTGGATAGCGGCTTTTTCCTCTTCCAGCCTCTCCTTCTGCTCCTTCAAGTAATTCTTCATGTTCTTCTCCAGGCCATCCTCATTATCGTCCTCCCCTTCGTTCTCGGTGGCACTTTCTCCGTCCATCGCTTTCTTCCTCCGGCTGCTCCTTCTCCTCTTCTTCCCCAGCATCCCGCGTTTCTCCAGCTGGGCTTTCAGCCGCACGATCTCCTCCTGGAACTCCCGCAGCAAGGTGTCCTTGGGGTCCTCGTTCACCCGGGGCTTGTTCTTGATGTTCTTGGCCCTGTTGGCGAACCGGAGGGTGGAGAGGCTCTCCTCGTAGCTGTGAGAGGCCGGGCCCAAGGTGGCCACCATGATCGTCTTGGCGTTGCCCCCAAGGGAGTCCTGCAACAGGCGGGTCAGCTTGGAGTCCCGGTAGGGGATGTGCGTGCTCTTGCCGTCCACCAGGGCGGAGATGACGTTGCCCAGGGCCGAGAGGGAGAGGTTGATCTTGGACGCTTCCTTGGGGCGCTCTCCCTGGGCTCCCGTTTTGCTCTGCCGCTCGCTGCCGGCCAGGTCCACCAGGTTGAGCTTGCCGACGCGGATGTGCTCCTCGCCGTCGGGCCCGGTCTCGCTGCACTCGACGGTGATGAGGAAGATGGCGTGGGAGCGCGAGCTGCGCTCGTTCATGTTGGTGCTGCACACCGAGCGCGTCTGGCTGCCCAGGTTCATGACGTGCTCGATCTCCTTGACGTTCTTGGTGACGAAGGAGGAGAGGTCCTTGATGTAGACCCCCGTCTCGGGGTTCTCCTTCAGCTCCAGCTTCTTGCTCTGGTCCTTGGCGAGGAGGTCCCGGATCTCCTCCTGGTAGATCTCCAGGTAGGAGGCCCTCACCAGGTACTGCTGGTTCTGCGAGCGCGAGATGTGCGTGAAGATGTGCTCGAAGGAGCTGGGGATGATGCCCCTCTTCTCGGGCTCGGCCCAGACGCCCTGCATGGTGTAGGTTTTCCCCGGTGCCCGTTTGCCCGTAGGCGAAGACGGTCCCGTTGAAGCCCTGGAGCACGGAGTCGATCAGCGGCCTCACGGTCTCGTCGTACAGGTCGGCCTGCTTGGAGTCGGCGTCGTAGACGGCGTCGAAGGTGAAGGTCTTGGGCAGCTCCCCGGGGGCGGCGCGGGGGCTGCGGATGCTGACCTGGCCCAGCCGCACGTCCAGCTGCACCACCCGCTCGCAGCCCGCCGCCTCCTCCCGCCGGCTCAGCGGCCGGCACCGCGCCACCACCTTCAGCGCCTCGCAGCGCGCCCGCCCGCCCGTGGCGGGGGAAGGGGGAGCCATCCTCGCTCGGGCCTGCGGCCCCGCGCCGGGACCGGGACCGGGACCGGGACCGGGCGAGCCGGCCCCCCGCGCGCGCTGGCTCAGGGCAGCGCGGCCGCCGCGCCCGGGG
>JAUMJK010002853.1:0-15431 GCA_033558105.1 Coccyzus lansbergi
GGGGCTCACCACCTCCGCCATCCTCCCGCTTCCGGGCTCCGGGACGCGACGCTTCCGGCTTTGGCCCCGCCCGCTTCCGCTCCGGGAGGAGGAGAGGGGGGCGTGGCCTTCCCGGCAGCGCTGGTCACGTGGGAGGAGGAGGAGGAGGAGGCGGCGGCGCTTCCGCAAAAGCTGCGACTTGAGGGGCCTCTCTCTCCCCTCCCCCCTCCCACCCCCTCCCCCCTTTCTCTGGGACCCCCCCCTCCCCCCAACATGGAGGACGGTGAGTGCCCCCCTCCCCCCCCCCTTTTATTTTGGGGGTTCGACCCCCCCCCCCTTTTACCTCTTCTCGTGACGTCAGAAGGCTTGGGGAGGGGGGGGGGGGGGACCATCGTTAGGTTCCAGGGTTAACGAGGCTGCTTTAAGTATAAACGGAGATGGATCGGGGGGGGGGGGGAGGGACCAGTTCTAAACCAGTATAAACCAGTCAAAGAGCCTCCCCCTCTTCCCCCCCCCCACCCAGTGACCCCCCCGGATCTCCTGCCCTTCCTCCTGCAGCAGGACTGGGGGGCGCAGGGTGAGTTGGGGGGGGAACCTATAGGGGGGGGGGGGGGGTGTCCCTAAAGGGGTCCCAGTCTCTATGGGGGAGTCCCTGGGTCTCTATAGGGGGGTTCTCTATGTTGGGGGGGGCTCTGTGAGGGGAGTCCCTGTCTCTGTGTGGGGGAGTGGTCCCCAAGGGGGTCCCTGGGTCTCTGGGGGGGGGGGGGGTCTCTATAGGGGGGATCTCTATGGGGGGGGCGCGGGGGGGTGTCTCTAAGGGGGTCCCTGAGTTTCTATAGGGGAGTCCTCATAGGACGTGGGGGTCCCTAAGGGGGTCCCTGGATCTCTGTGTGGGGGAGGGGGGAGGCTTTATGGGGGGGGGAGGGTGTCTCTATAAGGGGGTCCCTGGGTCTCTATGTGGGGAGGTCTCTATAGGGGAGTCCCTGTCTTTCGGCGTTGGGGGGGGGGGCCTAAGGGGTCTCTGGGGGGAAGGGGGGCTCAATATGGGGGGGGGGTCTCTATAGGGGGACCCCATGGGATGAAGGGGGTTCCTAAGGGGGTCCCTGGGGCTCTGTGTGTGTGGGGGGGGGGGCCTCTATGTTGGGGAGGCTCTATGAGGGGGGTCCCCATCTGTATGTGGAGGGGGGGGGGGGCTCTATGAGGGGGTCCCCGGGTCTCTATAGGGGGGTGGTCACCGTGGGATGAGGGGGTCCCTAAGGGGGTCCCTGGGTCTCTACGTGGGGAGGTCTCTATAGGGGGGTCCCCATCTCGATGGGGGGGGGGGGGGGTGTCTCTATAGGGGAGTCCCTGTCTCTGTGTGGGATGAGGAGGTCCCTAAGGGGGTCCCTGGGGCTCCATGTGGGAGGGGCTCTATGAGGGGTCCCTATGTGGGGGTGTCTCTATGTGGGGGTCCCTGGGTCTCTATAGGGGGTCCCCATGGGATGAGTGGGTCCCTAAGGGGGTCTCTATGTGGGGGGGGCTCTATTTTGGGGGCTCTATGAGGGGGTCCCTGGGTCTCTATGTGTGGGGGGAGCTCTATAGGGGGGGGTCCCTAAGGGTGTCTCTGTGTCCCTTTAAGGGCTTCCCTAAGGGGGTCCCAGTCTTCATAAGGGGAGGGGGGGTCCTTAAAGGGGTCCCAGTCCCTATGGGAGGGTTCTCTATGGGGGTCTCTATGGGGGGGTCCCTAAGAGGGTCTCAATCCCTATGGGGGGTTCTTTATGGGGCAGGAGGTGTCTATGGGGGGGTCCCAATCCCTATGGGGGGGATGTCTCTATTGGGGGAGTCTCTATGGGGGTCCCAATCCCTATTGGGGGGTTTTCTATGTTGGGGGGTCTCTATGGGGGGGTCCCTATGGGGGTCCCAATTCCTACGGGGGGTCCCTAAGGGGGTCCCAATCCCTATGTGGGGGTTCTCTATGTGGGAGGGGTCTCTATGGGGGGGTCCCTAAGGGGGGGTCTCAATCCCCATGGGGGGTTCTCTAGGGGAAGGGGGTCCTTAAGGGGGTCCCAATCCCTATTGGGGGGGGTCTCTATGGGGGGTCCCTAAGGGCATCCCAATCCCTATGGGTGGGTCTCTATGGGGGGGGGGGGGGTGTCCCTAAGAGGGGGGGTCTCAATCCCTATGGGGTGTTCTCTATGGGGAGGAGGTCTCTATGGGGGGGGTTCCCTAAGGGGGTCCCAGTCTTTATAAGGGGAGGGGGGGGGGGTCCCTATAGGGGTCCCAATCCCTATGGGGGGAGTTCCTAAGGGGGTCTCTATGATGGGGGTCTCTATGGGGGTCCCAATCTCTATGGGGGTCCCAATCTCTATGGGGGGGTGTCTATTGGGGGGTGTCTATGGGGGGTTCTAGGGGTCCCCCCCCCCTAAGTTGTGGGGGTGTCGGCAGAGGTGGGGGAGGTGGGCCCTGCCCCCCCAGCCCCCCCGGCCGTGGAGATCCTGGAGCAGCCCAAGGCTCGAGGGATGCGCTTCCGCTACAAATGCGAGGGACGCTCGGCCGGGAGCATCCCCGGGGAGCACAGCACCGACACCACCCGCACCCACCCCACCATCCGCGTGAGTCCCGCTACAAACCAGTACGAACCAGTATAAACCAGTACGGAGCCCTCGGCGCGGCCGCCAGCCCAGTAACCCCCTCCACTGCCGCCTCCCAGTAAACCTTGTGTCCCCTTCCAGCCTCAAGGGGCTCAACCCCTCCTTCCCATCTCTCTGACTCCCTTCCCCATGTCCCAGTCCAAACCAGTCTAACCCAGTATAACCTATTATAAGCCAATATAACCTATTATAAGCCAATATAACCTATTATAAGCCAATATAACCTATTATAAGCCAATATAATCCATTATAAGCCAATCTAACCCAGTCCAAACCAGTATAAACCAGTATGTGCTCAGCCTCTGTGTGTCCTCCCATCACTCCCACTCTAAGGAGCTCACCCCCCCCTCAACCCCCAATCCATTTGAGTCTATTCCCAGTGCTCCAGTCCAAACCAGTATAGCCCAGTATAACCTATTATAAGCCAATATAGCCTATTATAAGGCAATATAACCCAGTCCAAACCAGTATAAACCAGTATGGGCTCAGCCCCTGTGTGTGTCTCCCACTCTAAGGAGCTCAGCCCCTCCCTCCCATCTCTCTCCAAATCTCTTCCCCATGTCCCAGTCCAAACCAGTCTAACCCAGTATAACCTATTGTAAGGCAATATAACCTATTATAAGGCAATATAACCCAGTCCAAACCAGTATAAACCAATATGTGCTCAGCCTCTGTGTGTGTCTCCCACTCTAAGGAGCTCAGCCCCTCCTTCCCATCTCTCTGACTCTCTTCCCCATGTCCCAGTCCAAACCAGTCTAACCCAGTATAACCTATTATAAGGCAATATAACCTATTATAAGCCAATATAACGTATTATAAGCCAATATAACCTATTATAAGCCAATCTAACCCAGTCCAAACCAGTATAAACCAGTATGTGCTCAGCCCCTGTGTGTCCTCCCATCACTCCCACTCTAAGGAGCTCACCCCCCCTCCCCATCCATTTGAGTCTATTCGCAATGCTCCAGTCCAAACCAGTATAGCCCAGTATAACCTATTATAAGCCAATATAGCCTATTATAAGGCGATATAACCCAGTCGAAACCAGTATAAACCAGTATGTGCTCAGCCTCTGTGTGTGTCTCCCACTCTAAGGAGCTCAGCCCCTCCCTCCCATCTCTCTCCAAATCTCTTCCTCATGTCCAGTCCAAACCAGTCTAACCCAATATAACCTATTATAAGCCAATATAACCTATTATAAGCCAATATAATCTATTATAAGGCAATCTAACCCAGTCCAAACCAGTATAAACCAGTATGTGCTCAGCCTCTGTGTGTGTCTCCCACTCTAAGGAGCTCAGCCCCTCCTTCCCATCTCTCTGACTCTCTTCCCCATGTCCCAGTCCAAACCAGTCTAACCCAGTATAACCTATTATAAGCCAATATAGCCTATTATAAGCCAATACAACCTATTATAAGCCAATATAGCCTATTATAAGGCGATATAACCCAGTCCAAACCAGTATAAACCAGTATGGGCTCAGCCCTGTGTGTGTCTCCCACTCTAAGGAGCTCAGCCCCTCCCTCCCATCTCTCTCCGAATCTCTTCCCCATGTCCCAGTCCAAACCAGTCTAACCCAGTATAACCTATTATAAGCCAATATAACCTATTATAAGCCAATATAATCTATTATAAGCCAATATAGCCTATTATAAGGCGATATAACCCAGTCCAAACCAGTATAAACCAGTATGGGCTCAGCCCCTGTGTGTCCTCCCATCACCTCCCACTCTAAGGAGCTCACCCCCCCCACCCCCAATCCATTTGAGTCTATTCCCAGTGCTCCAGTCCAAACCAGTCTAACCCAGTATAACCTATTATAAGCCAATATAGCCTATTATAAGGCGATATAACCCAGTCCAAACCAGTATAAACCAGTATGGGCTCAGCCCCTGTGTGTGTCTCCCACTCTAAGGAGCTCAGCCCCTCCCTCCCATCTCTCTCCGAATCTCTTCCCCATGTCCCAGTCCAAACCAGTCTAACCCAGTATAACCTATTATAAGCCAATATAACCTATTATAAACCAATATAATCTATTATAAGCCAATCTAACCCAGTCCAAACCAGTATAAACCAGTATGTGCTCAGCCCCTGTGTGTCCTCCCATCACCTCCCACTCTAAGGAGCTCACCCCCCCCCACCCCCAATCCATTTGAGTCTATTCCCAGTGCTCCAGTCCAAACCAGTCTAACCCAGTATAACCTATTATAAGCCAATATAGCCTATTATAAGCCAATCTAACCCAGTCCAAACCAGTATAAACCAGTATGGGCTCAGCCCCTGTGTGTGTCTCCCACTCTAAGGAGCTCAGCCCCTCCCTCCCATCTCTCTCTGACTCTCTTCCCCATGTCCCAGTCCAAACCAGTCTAACCCAGTATAACCTGTTATAAGCCAATATAACCTATTATAAGCCAATATAACCTATTATTAGCCAATATAACCTATTATAAGCCAATATAATCCATTATAAGCCAATCTAACCCAGTCCAAACCAGTATAAACCAGTATGTGCTCAGCCCCTGTGTGTCCAACCATCACTCCCATTCTAAGGAGCTCACCCCCCCCCCCTCCCCATTCATTTGAGTCTATTCCCAGTGCTCCAGTCCAAACCAGTCTAACCCAGTATAACCTATTATAAGCCAATATAACCTATTATAAGGCGATATAACCCAGTCCAAACCAGTATAAACCAGTATGGGCTCAGCCCCTGTGTGTGTCTCCCACTCTAAGGAGCTCAGCCCCTCCCTCCCATCTCTCTCCAAATCTCTTCCCCATGTCCCAGTCCAAACCAGTCTAACCCAGTATAACCTATTATAAGGCAATATAACCTATTATAAGCCAATATAACCTATTATTAGCCAATATAACCTATTATAAGCCAATATAACCTATTATAAGGCAATCTAACCCAGTCTAAACCAGTATAAACCAGTACGGGCTCAGCCCCTGTGTGTCCAACCATCACCTCCCACTCTAAGGAGCTCCCCGCCCCCATCCATTTGACCCCTCAGTCCCCACCAGTCTAACCCAGTCCAGACCAGTCTAACCCAGTTTGGGGAACGCAGGTGACCAACTATCGGGGTCCTGCCCGGGTTCGGGTGTCGCTGGTGACCAAGGACCCCCCTCACCGGCCCCACCCCCACGAGCTGGTGGGCAAGGACTGTCGCCACGGCTACTACGAGGCCGACCTGCCCCCCGAGCGCAGCGTCCACAGGTCCCGCTGACTGGGAGCTACTGGGAGGGACTGGGAGCAACTGGGAGGGACCGAAGGAGCCATTGGAAGGGGTTGGGGGGGTATTGGGGGGCACTGGGAGGAGAGGTAGAGGGTCTGGAGGGACTGGGAGTGTTACTGGGAGGGACTAGGGGGCACTGGGAGGGACTGGGAGCCACTGGGAGGGTTACTGGGAGGCACTGGGAGGGACTAAAGGAGGCATTGGAAGGGGTTGGGGGGTATTGGGTGGCACTGGGAGGAGAGGTAGAGGGTCTAGAGGGACTGGGAGTGTGACTGGGAGGGACTAGGGGGCACTGGGAGGGACTGGGAGCCGGGAGGGTTACTGGGAGGCACTGGGAGGGACTGAAGGAGCCATTGGAAGGGCTTGGGGGGCACTGGGAGGAGAGGTAGAGGGTCTAGAGGGACTGGGAGTGTGACTGGGGGGCACTGGGAGGGACTGGGAGCCACTGGGAAGGATTGGAAGCTACTGTGAGGGAGTGGGAGTGACTTGGAGGTCACTGGGAAGGACTGGGAGAGGCTGTGGAGGCTACTGGGAGGCACAGGGAGGACTATTAGAGGGTCTAGAGGGACTGGGGGTTACTGGGAGGGTCTGGGAGCAACTGGGAGGGACCGAAGGAGCCATTGGAAGGGGTTGGGGGGGTATTGGGGGGGCACTGGGAGGAGAGGTAGAGGGTCTGGAGGGACTGGGAGTGTTACTGGGAGGGACTAGGGGGCACTGGGAGGGACTGGGAGCCACTGGGAGGGTTACTGGGAGGCACTGGGAGGGACCGAAGGAGCCATTGGAAGGGGTTGAGGGGGTATTGGGGGGCACTGGGAGGAGAGGTAGAGGGTCTAAAGGGACTGGGAGTGTGACTGGGGGGCACTGGGAGGGACTGGGAGCCACTGGGAAGGATTGGAAGCTACTGTGAGGGAGTGGGAGTGACTTGGAGGTCACTGGGAAGGACTGGGAGAGGCTGTGGGGGCTACTGGGAGGCACAGGGAGGACTATTAGAGGGTCTAGAGGGACTGGGAGGGAGTGGGGGGCAGTGGGAGGGACTGGGAGGCAGTGGGAAGGACTGGGAGGGTTACTCGGAGGGACTGGAAGCAACTGGGAGGCACTGAGGCAGCCATTAGAGGGACTGGGGGAGACTGGGAGCTACTGGGAGGTCCTGGGAGTTACTGGAAGGGGGTGTGAGGGTTCCTGGGGAGGCCTAGGGAGGTGACTGGGAGGGACTGGGAGTGACTGGTCGGGGGGGGTGTTTGGCTTCAGTTTCCAGAATCTGGGGATCCAGTGCGTGAAAAAACGGGAACTGGAAGCGGCCGTGGCCGAGAGGATCCGCACCAACAACAACCCCTTCAACGGTACTGGGAGCGACTGGGAGGAGGACTGGGAGGGACTGGGAGCACTCAGAAGGGCGTTGGAGGGCACTGGGAGGTGGTTTGGGGGTTGTTGAGGGCATTGTGGGGTTTACTGGGAGAGCTGGGATGGGGTGGGGGGGGGGGTGTGGCTGCTGGATGGGGGGAGGTTACTGGTCTGTACTGGTTCTTACTGGTTTGTACTGGTGCCAGTGCCTCCGGAGCAGCGAGGGGGAGAGTACGACCTGAGCTCTGTGCGTCTCTGCTTCCAGGTGTGGGTGGGGGGGCCGGGGGGGACCCTCAGGGCCCTCCCCCCGGTCCTGTCCCAGCCGGTTTATGACAACCGTGAGTGTCACCCCCCTTAGTGTCACCCAAGTGTCTGTCACCCTATAGGACCCCATGTGATCCTGTGTGATCCCGTGTGACCTCGTGTCACCCTGTGTGACCCCAAATGGCCCTCACGTCACCCCGTGTGACCCGGTATGACGCCATGTGACCTTGTGTCACCCCGTGTCATGCCCCCAGTGTCACCCCCACCAGTGTCACCCCCCTTAGTGTCACCCGCCTTAGTGTCACTCCCCTTAGTGTCACCCCCAGTGTCACCTCCCTTTGCGTCACCCTCAGTGTCATCCCCCTTAGTGTCACCCCCAGTGTCACATACCCCCAGTGTCACCCCCCTTAGTGTCAATCCCTTAGTGTCACCCCCACAGTGTCACCCCCAGTGTCACCCCCCAGCATCACACCCTTAGTGTCACCCCCAGTGTCACCCCCCTTAGTGTCACTCCCCTTAGTGTAAATCCCTTAGTGTCACCCCCACAGTGTCACCCCCCACAGTGTCACCCCCACAGTGTCACCCCCAGTGTCATCCCCCAGCATCACACCCTTAGTGTCACCCAAAGTGTCACCCCCACAGTGTCACCCCCACAGTGTCACTCCCCTTAGTGTAAATCCCTTAGTGTCACCCCCACAGTGTCACCCCCAGTGTCATCCCCCAGCATCACACCCTTAGTGTCACCCACAGTGTCACCCCCCTTAGTGTCAACCCCCCCAGTGTCACCCCCTCAGTGTCACCCCCACAGTGTTACCCCCCTTAGTGTCACCCGCCTTAGTGTCACTCCCCTTAGTGTCACCCCCAGTGTCACATACCCCCAGTGTCACTCCCCTTAGTGTCAATCCCTTAGTGTCACCCCCAGTGTCATCCCCCAGCATCACACCCTTAGTGTCACCCACAGTGTCACCCCCACAGTGTCACTCCCCTTAGTGTCAATCCCTTAGTGTCACCCCCACAGTGTCACCCCCACAGTGTCTCCCCCCTTAGTGTCACCCGCCTTAGTGTCACCCCCCAAGTGTCACCCCCACAGTGTCACCCCCACAGTGTCACCCCCCCAAGTGTCACCCCCTTAGTGTCACCCCCCTTAGTGTCATCCCCAAGTGTCACCCCCCTTAGTGTCACCCCCACAGTGTCACCCCCAGTGTCACCATCCCTTTAGTGTCACCCCCCATCACTCCCACAGTGTCACCCCCAGAGTGTAACCCCCCATGTCTCCCCCCACAGTGTCACCCCCAGTGTCACCCCCAGTGTCACCCCCACCGCTGTCATCCTATAGGACCCCATATGGCCTCATGTATGATGTATCATGTCCTGTATGATCCCGTATGACCTTGTGTCACCCTGTGTGACCCCGTATGACCCGGTGTGACCCCATGTGACCTTGTGTCATGCAGTGTCGCTTCATACGACCTCATGTCACCCTGTATGACCCCTTGTCACTCTTTATCGCGTCACTCTATGTGAGCCTGTATGACCCTATATGACCCAATATGACCTTATGTGACCCCACATCACCTGATATGGTTCTGTAGGACCCCGTATGACCCTATATGACCCCATTTGACTTTACATGGCTCTACATGACCCCATATGGCCTTGTAGGACCGGTCTGACCTCGTGTCTCTCTATGTGACCTTATATGACCCCGTATGACCCTATATGACCCTGCATGACCTTGTGTACACCTGTGTCATCGTATACGACCCTATATGACTCTGCATGACTTTGTAGGACCCTATATGACCTTGTATGACCTCATATGACCCTGTATGACCTTATATACCCCTGTGTTCCCCTATGTGACCCTGTATGACCCTATATACCCCTGTGTCCCACTCTACGACCCTATATGACCTTGTTGTGACCCTGTGTCCCCCTGTATAACCCTATATGACCCTGTGTGACCCTGTGTCTCCCTATATAACCTTATATGACCCTGTGTGACCCTGTGTCTCCCTATATAACCTTATATGACCCTGTGTGACCCTTTGTCTCCCTATATAACCTTATATGACCCTGTGTGACCCTGTGTCTCCCTATATAACCTTATATGACCCTGTGTGACCCTGTGTCTCCCTATATAACCCTATATGACCCTGTGTCTCCCTATATAACCTTATATGACCCTGTGTCCCCCTGTGTCTCCCTATATAACCTTATATGACCCTGTGTGACCCTGTGTCTCCCTATATAACCTTATATGACCCCGTGTGACCCTGTGTCTCCCTATATAACCTTATGTGACCCTGTGTGACCCTGTGTCTCCCTATATAACCTTATATGACCCCGTGTGACCCTGCGTCTCCCTATATAACCCTATATGACCCTGTGTGACCCTGTGTCTCCCTGTATAACCTTATATGACCCTGTGTGACCCTGTGTCTCCCTATATAACCTTATATGACCCTGTGTGACCCTGTGTCTCCCTATATAACCTTATATAACCTTATGTGACCCTGTGTCTCCCTATATAACCTTATATGACCCTGTGTGACCCTGTGTCTCCCTATATAACCTTATATGACCCTGTGTCCCCCTGTGTCTCCCTATATAACCTTATATGACCCTGTGTGTCCCTGTATGACCCCACGTGACCCTATACGACCCTGTATGGCCCTATATGTCCGTCCCTCCCAACCAGGAGCCCCGAGTGCGGCCGAGCTTCGCATCTGCCGCGTCAACCGCAACTGCGGCACCTGCCGCGGAGGGGACGAGATCTTCCTGCTCTGCGACAAAGTCCAGAAAGGTGTCTGGGGTGGGAAGGGGGGGACACCCCAAAAAATCCAACACACACCCCCCAACAGGAACCCCCAAAACCCCAACCTCGAACCCCCCAAAGGGACCTCAAAAACCTCTGGGTCCTCCCAAACCCCTTCTAGATCCACCCAAACCCCCTCTGGGCCCCCCCAAACCCCTCTAGGTCTCCCCAAGCACCTCTGGGTTCCCCCCAAACCTCCTCTGGGTCACCCCAAACCCCCTCTGAGCCCCTCCATGTGCCATTAACCCCTCGCTGCCCACAGAGCCCATCAAGCCTTGGTTCTCCCTAGAGGTCCCGGGTCCCCCCCAAACCCCCTCTAGGTCCCCCCAAACCCCTTCTAGATCCCCCCAACCTCTCTGAGTCTCCCCAAATCCCTCTCAGTGTCCCCCAAACCCCCTCTGGGTCACCCCAAACCCCCTTGATGTGCCATTAACCCCTCGCTGCCCACAGAGCCCATCAAGCCTTGGTTCTCCCTAGAGGTCCTGGGTCCCCCCCAACCTCTCTGAGACCCCCAAACCCCTCTGAGTCTCCCCAAACCCCCTCTGGGTCACCCCAAACCCCCTTGATGTGCCATTAACCCCTCGCTGCCCACAGAGCCCATCAAGCCTTGGTTCTCCCTAGAGGTCCCGGGTCCCCCCCAAACCCCTCTGGGACCCCCCCAGTAGCTCTCGGTTAACCCCTTCCCTCCCTCCCCCCCCCCCCCATGCAGAGGACATCGAGGTGCGCTTCTCGGCCGAGGGCTGGGAGGCCAAGGGCTCCTTCGCCCAGGCCGACGTCCACCGGCAAGTGGCCATCGTCTTCCGCACCCCCCCTTTCCGCGAGCCGGCCCTGCGGCAACCCGTCACCGTCCGCCTCCAGCTGCAGCGGCCCTCCGACCGCCAGCGCAGCCAGCCCATGGACTTCCGCTACCTGCCCCACCACGGTGCGGCTACCGGGGGAACTGGGGGCTACTGGGACCCTTGAGGGGCTATGGAGTGACTTAGGGGCTACTGGGAGGCTCCGTGAGCCACTGAGTGACTTGAGAGCTGTTGAGCGTCTTGGGGGCTACCGAGTGACTTGAGAGCTATTGAATGTCTTGGGGGCTACTCTGTACTTTGAGGGGCTACTGAGTGACTTGGGGGCTAGTGGGAGCCTTGAGGGGCCTATGGAGTGACTTAGGGGCTACTGAGTGACTTGGGGGCTAGCGGGAGCCTTGAGGGGCTACTGAGTGACTTGATGGCTCTTGAGTGACTTAGGGGCTAGTGGGACTTAGGGGCTACTGAGTGACTTAGGAGTGACTTGAGGGCTAGTGGGAGCCTTGAGGGGCTGTTGAGTGACTTAGGGGCTACTGAGTGACTTGAGAGCTATTGAATGTCTTGGGGGCTACTGAGTGAGTTGAGGGCTATTGGGAGCCTTGAGGGGCTACTGAGTGACTTGAGAGCTATTGGGAGCCTTGAGGGGCTATGGAGTGACTTAGGGGCTGTTGGGAGCCTTGAGGGGCTACTGAGTGAGTTGAGGGCTATTGGGAGCCTTGAGGGGCTACTGAGTGGCTTGAGGGCTATTTGGAGCCTTGAGGGGCTATGGAGTGACTTAGGGGCTATTGGGAGCCTTGAAGGACTATTAAGTGACTTGAAGGCTATTGGGAGCCTTGAGAGGCTACTGAGTGACTTCAGGGCTATTGGGAGCCTTGAGGGGCTATTGAGTGACTTAGGGGCTTAGGGGCTACTGAGTGACTTAGGAGTGACTCAAGGGCTATTGGAAGCCTTGAGGAGCTACTGAGTGACTTAGGAGGGACTTGAGGGGCTATTGAGTGACTTGAGGGCTATTGGGAGCCTTGAGGGGCTATTGAGTGACTTGGGGGCTACTGGGAACCTCTGGGAGCTACTGAGTGACTTAGGGGCTATTGGGGCTTAGGGGCTACTGAGTGACTTAGGAGTGACTTGAGGGCTATTTGGAGCCTTGAGGGGCTACTGAGTGACTTGAGGGCTACTGGGAGGCTTGAGGGGCTATTGAGTGACTTAGGGGCTATCGGGAGCCTCCAGGGGCTATTGAGTGACTTGAGGGGCTACCAGGAGGCTTGAGAGGCTAGTGAGTGACTTGAGGGCTATTAGAACGACTTGGGGGCTACTGGGAGCCTCAGGGGACTACTAGGAAGGAACTGGAGGTGACTGGGAGATGATTGGGGTTAAGTGGGAGGTAACTGGGGTTAACTGGGAGGTGACTGGAGGTAACTGGGGTTAAGTGGGAGGTGACTGGGGGTGACTGGGGTGTATTGGGAGGTAACTGGGGTTAAGTGGGAGGTGACTGGAGGTAACTGGGGTGTATTGGGAGGTGACTTGGGTTAAGTGGGAGGTGACTGGGGTGAACTGGGAGGTAACTGGGAGTACCTGGGAGGTGACTGGAGATAACTGGGGTGTATTGGGAGGTGACTGGGGGTGACTGGGGTTAAGTGGGAGGTGACTGGGGGTGACTGGGTTTAACTGGGAGGTGACTGGGAGTGACTGGGGGTGACTGGGGTTAAGTGGGAGGTGACTGGGGGGTACTGGGTGTACAGGGAGGTGACTGGGAGGTGACTGGGATTAAGTGGGAGGTAACTAGGGGTGACTGGGAGGTAACTGGGTGTAGAGGGAGGTGACTGGGGTTAACTGGGAGGTGACTGGGATTACAGGGAGTTGACTGGAGGTGACTGGGGCTAACTGGGGGTAACTGGGTGTAGAGGGAGGTGACTGGGGGGATACTGGGAGGTGACTGGGGGTTAACTGGGAGGTGACTGGGGGTTAACTGGGAGTGGTGACTGGTGTGACTGGTGCAGGGGACCTGGAGTGCATCGAGGAGAAGCGCAAGCGCACGCGCGACACCTTCCGCAGCTTCGTCCAGCGCAGCCCCCTGCCCGGTGGGGGCAACTGGGACATACTGGGACCTACTGGGGGATGGGGGGGGGCGGCAGTTGGGGGGCAACTGGGGGCAAATTGGGTCCCTGGGGGGGGGGAACTGGGGGGTAATTGGGGCCCTAGGGGGGTAATTGGGGTCCCTGAAGGGGTTAATTGGGACCCTTAGGGGGGTAATTGGGGTCACTGGGGGGTAAATTGGGGTCCCTAGGGGGGTAATTGGAAGCCCTGAAGGGGTTAATTGGGACCCTTAGGGGGGTAATTGGGACCCTTAGGGGGGTAATGGGGCCCCTATGGGGGTAATTGGGACCCTTAGGGGGGTAATTGGGGCCCTTAGGGGGGTAATTGGGGTCACTTGGGGGGGTTAATTGTGGTCCCTAATAATTGCCCCCCTCCCAGGTTCCCAATTGCCCCCCGAGTCCCGCCCCCCCCGGCGCATCGCGGTGCCCTCTCGGCCCCCCCCTGCCGGTAAGGGGGGGGGGGGGGGCAAATATTTTGGGGGGGGGGTGGGGGCAAATATGGGAGGGTAGTTGAGGGGGCAGTTGGGGCAAATCTGGAGGGTTGGGGGGGCAGTTGGGGCAAATCTGGGGGGTTTGGGGGGGCAGTTGGGGGGTTTGGGGCAAATCTGGGGGGTTTGGGGGGGGCAGTTGGGGTTCGGGAGGGCAACTAGGGAGGGTGTGTTTACATTTTTTTTTAACCCTTTCACCCCCCCCCCCCGTTTTGCCCCTTTCCAGCTCCCCCTGTGGCCTTGGGGGGGGGTTTGGGGGTGCCCCCCCCTCCGCCTCCCCCCCCCGACCCGGAGCCGCTGAGCCGAGCCCTTCTCCAGCTCCAAGTGGACGAGAAACTGGGGGTGGGGGGTGGGACACCCCAAAACCAAGAGCCCCAACCCCCCCTTCCTCCTCAACCCCCTCCTCCTCCTCCTCCTCCTCCTCCCCCTTTCGATCTGGGGGGGCTCTTAGGGGACCCCCACTTCCCCGCCTTGGACACCATCGACGCCGACGACGTCCAGCGCCTCTTGGGGTCCCCCGACGACCCCCCCTCTCGTTTCGGGGACCCCCCCTCCTCCTTCGTGACCCCCCCTTCCTCCTTCGGGGACCCCCCCGTGGCTTTCGGGGCCCCCCCCTCCTCTTTCGGGGACCCCCCCTTGGCTTTCGGGGCCCCCCCCTCCTCTTTCGGGGCCCCCCCCTCCTCTTTCGGGGCTCCCCCCCCCCCAGATTTTGGGGGTGAGGTGGTGGGGGCCCCCACTTTGCTCTCCTACCCCGAAGCCATCGCTCGCCTGGTGCGGGGGGGGGTGGGGGGGGGACACCCCCAAACTGGGAGCACTGGGGGGGGAGGGGAAGGGGAGGAGGAGGGGGGGGCGGGGGTGGGGCTTGATTTGGGGGGTCTGGGGGGGGTTGGGGGGGGGGGAGCCCCCGAAGATTCTCTCCCCTCCTTGGGGGACCTGGACTTCAGCGCCTTCCTCAGCCAGTTCCCTTCCAGCTGAACTGGGAGGGGACTGGGGGCTGCTGGGAGGCCTTTGGGGGCTACTGGGAGGCTTTTAGGGGGCACTGGGGGCTACTGGGAGGCTTTTGGGGGCTACTAGGAGGTCTTTAGGGGCTACTGGGAAGTCTTTAGTGGGCACTGGGAGGGTCTGAGGGCTACTGGGAGGCCTTTGAGGGCTACTGGGAGGCCTTCAGAGGGCTATTGGGAGGCTTTTAGGGGGCACTGGGGTCTACTGGGAGGCCTTTAGGGGGCACTGGGGGCTACTGGGAGGTCTTTGGGAGCTACTGGGAGGGACTGGGGGCTACTGGGAGGCCTTTGGGGGCTACTGGGAGGTCTTTAGGGGCTACTGGGAGGCTTTTAGGGGGCACTGGGGGCTACTGGGAGGTCTTTGGGAGCTACTGGGAAGGACTGGGGGCTACTGGGAGGCCTTCAGAGGGCTGTTGGGAGGCTTTTAGGGGGTTACTGGGAGACTTTTCGGGGCTACTGGGAAGCCTTTGGGGTCTGCTGGGATGTCTTTAGGGGCGACTGGGAGCTACTGGGAGGCCTTTAGGGGCTACTGGGTTGGACTATTGAGGGAATTTTCGGGGTCACTGGGAGCTACTGGGAAGCCTTTGGGGGCTACTGGGAGCTACTGGGAAGCTTTCAGGGCCTACTGGGAGGCTTTTTGGATGCGCTGGGGCTACTGGGAAGCCTTTGGGGGCTACTGGGAGGCGCTCGGATGGCACTGGGAGCTACTGGGAAGCTTTTTGGGAGGACTGGGAGGCTTCTAGGGGGCAACTGGGAGTCACTGGGAGCTACTGGGAAGCTCTTCAGGAG
>JAUMJK010002854.1:0-19924 GCA_033558105.1 Coccyzus lansbergi
GATCCTCCCTCTGCCCCACAGATCCTTCCTCGGACCCATAGATCACTCCCTCTGCCCCATATATCCCTCTTCTGCCCATAGATCACTCCCTCTGCCCCATAGATCCTCGCTTTGACCCACAGACTCCCCTCCCTGCCCCACAGATCCCTCCCTCTGCCCCACAGATCCCTCCTCGGACCTATAGATCACTCCCTCTGCCCCACAGACTCCCCTCCCTGCCCCACAGGTCCCTCCCTCTGCCCCATAGATCCTCGCTTTGACCCACAGACTCCCCTCCCTGCCCACAGATCCCTCCCTCTGCCCCACAGATCCCTCCTCAGACCTATAGATCACTCCCTCTGCCCCACAGACTCCCCTCCCTGCCCCACAGGTCCCTCCCTCTGCCCCATAGATCCTCGCTTTGACCCACAGACTCCCCTCCCTGCCCCATAGATCCCTCCCTCTGCCCCACAGATCCTCGCTTTGACCCATAGGTCCCTCCCTCTGCCCCATAGATCTCTCCTCTGACCCATGGATGCAGTCCCTGCCCCATAGTATCCCCCTCCCTGCCCCACAGGTCCCTCCCTCTGCCCCATAGATCCTCACTTTGACCCATAGGTCCCTCCATCTGCCCCATAGATCCTCACTTTGACCCATAGGTCCCTCCATCTGCCCCATAGATCCTCACTTTGACCCATAGGTCCCTCCCTCTGCCCCATAGATCCTCACTTTGACCCACAGGTCCCTCCCTCTGCCCCACAGGCCTGAGTGCGGGTGTCCCGCGTTTATTGAATCCTTGATTGTCACAAGCTGCCCTGCCCCACGGCATCACCTGTGACCCACGGCATCATCTGTGGGGCAGGAGAGGGGATCTATGGGGCAGGAGAGGGGATCAACGGGGCAGGAGAAAGGATCCACGGGGCACAAGGCAGGGTCCGTGGGTCACGAGGAGGATCTATGGGGCAGGCCCCTTCTCCGTGGGGCAGCCCCGCTATGGGGCAGGCACCGTGTGGGGCAGAGCCCTTGGCCGTGGGGCAGACCGTAAGGCACTGGCGGCCGCGCTATGGGGCAGGCGAAGGCACCGTGGGGCGGGAGCGAGGGATCTATGGGGCAGCCCCACGGGGCTCAGGTGTGGGGCTGGGATTGGGGGGGGTGGGCTCAGTGGAGGGGCTGCCGGGGGTCGCCGTGGGGCGCGGGGGGGGCGGCCTTGCCGTGGGGCTCGTTAAGGGGCTCGTTATCGGGCTCCTGGCTCTGTGGGTAAACGACGAGGCAGAGACGCTGCCCGAACAGCGTCAGGGAGGCTGTGGGGAGAGACCCAGAGAGTGACCCACGGAGACCCCATAGAGACCCCACAGAGACCCATAGAAACCAAGGGGACCCAATAGGGACCAATGGGACCCATAGAGACCAATGGGACCCATAGAGACCAATGGGACCCAATAGAAACCAATGGGACCCAATAGAAACCAATGGGACCAATAGAACTCAATGGGACCCAATAGAACTCAATGGGACCCAATAGAAACCAATGGGACCCAATAGAAACCAATGGGAACCAATAGGGACCAATGGGACCCAATAGAAACCAATGGGACCCAATAGAAACCAATGGGAACCAATAGGGACCAATGGGACCCAATAGAAACCAATGGGACCCAATAGGGACCGATGGGAACCATAGAGACCAATGGGACCCATAGAGACCAATGAGACCCAATAGAAACCAATGGGACCAATAGAACTCAATGGGACCCAATAGAAACCAATGGGAACCAATAGAAACCAATGGGACTCATAGAGATCAATGGGACCCAATGGAAACCAATGGGACTCATACAGCCCAATGAGACCGATTGAAACCAATGGGACCAACAGAAGTCAATGGGACCCAATAGAAACCAATGGGACCAATAGAGACCAATGGGACTCATAGAGACCAATGGGACCCAATAGAGAACAATGGGACCAATAGAAGCCAATGGGACCCAATGGAAACCAATGGGACCCAATAGAAGCCAATGGGACCCAATAGAGCCCAATGGGACCCAATAGAAACCCCATAAAGACCACACAGAGACCCCATAGAGACCCCATAAAGACCCATAGAGATCCCATAGAGCCCACATAGAGACCCATAAGGCCCCACAGAGACACTATAGAGCCTCCTAGAGACCCATAAAGACCCCATAGAGCCCCATAGAGCCCCCATAAAGACCCATAGTGCCCCCTCCCAGTCCCTCCCAGTGGTTCCCAGTACCGAGGGCTCTGCGGAGGGCGGGCAGGCGGTGTCCCCCGCGCACGCCCAGCAGGTAGAGCGGAGCTCCCGTCGCCATCACGGCCAGGCCCAGCCCGCAGGCCAGCGGCTCCGACCACAGCGAGAACAGCAGCAGCGCCGCCCACACCACTAGGAAGAGCACCGGGAACACCAGTGGCACCTGGAGGGGGAGACGCTGGGAGGCACTGGGGGGCACTGGGAGGGACTGGGATGGGATATGGAGGCACTGGGAGGGACTGGGAGGGGCTCTGGGGTCACTGGGAGAGGACCCTATTACCCCTTTAGGCACCAGACAGTCCCATAGGGATCAATAGCTTCATGTGTATAGAGGTGATACTGGTCCATACTGGTTGATACTGGTCTGTGCTGGGGTTCTGACCTGCAGGCTGTGGGTGGCTTTCCCCCGGCGGCGCAGCACGAAGAGCCCGGCCACGGTCACCCCGTACCAGAGGTAGTTAACGAAGCCCACGTAGTTAATGAGGGTCTCGATGTCGCCCGTCACCAGCATCAGCAGCGTCGAGACGCACTGGGCGGGGGAACTGGGGGTCACTGGGAGGGACTGGGACCAATGGGACCCAATAGGAACCAATGGGACCCCATAGAGACCAATGGGACCCAATAGAAGCCAATGGGACCCAATAGAAGCCAATGGGACCCATAGAGACCAATGGGACTCAATAGAAACCAATGGGACCCAATAGAAGCCAATGGGACCCAATAGAAGCCAATGGGTCCCAATAGAAGCCAATGGGACCCCATAGAAGCCAATGGGACCCAATAGAAGCCAATGGGACCCATAGAGACCAATGGGACTCAATAGAAACCAATAGGACCCAATAGAAACCAATGGGACCCAATAGAAGCCAATAGGACTCAATAGAAGCCAATGGGACCCATAGAGACCAATGGGACTCAATAGAAGCCAATGGGACCCAATAGAAGCCAATGGGACCCAATAGAGACCAATGGGACCCAATAGAAGCCAATGGGACCCAATAGAAGCCAATGGGACCCAATAGAAGCAAATGGGACTCAATAGAAGCCAATGGGACCCAATAGAGACCAATGGGACCCAATAGAAGCCAATGGGACCCAATAGAAGCCAATGGGACCCAATAGAAGGCAATGGGACCCAATAGAAGGCAATGGGACCCAATAGGAAATAATGGGACCCATAGAGACCCCATAGAGACCCCATTCCCCGTCCCAGTCCCTCCCAGTGCCCCCGTCCCCCCTCCCAGTCCCTCCCAGTGCCCCCCAGTAGCTCACGGTGACCGCCAGGGCCGGGATGGGCGTCCTCCTCCTGACGTGGATCATGGCCAGCAGGGCCGGCAGGTGGCGCTCACGAGCCCCCGCGTAGAACAGACTGGGGGGGACTGGGGGTTACTGGGACCGACTGGGAGAGGCTCTGGGGGGGGGGTCTCTGGGGGCACTGGGAGGGGGACGGGGGCACTGGGAGGGACTGGGAGGGACTATAGGATAGACTGAGGGTTACTGGGAGGGGCTCTAGGATAGATTGAGGGTTACTGGGAGGCACTGGGAGGGGTTATGGGATGGACTGAGGGTTACTGGGAGGCACTGGGAGGGGTTATGGGATGGACTGAGGGTTACTGGGAGGCACTGGGAGGGGTTATGGGATGGACTGAGGGTTACTGGGAGGCACTGGGAAGAGATATGGGACAGCGGGGGGCGTGGCTTCACCCATTGGCTTCTATGGGAGGGGGCGTGGCCTCAGCCTAATAGAGTTCAATAGGGAAAGGGGCGTGGCCTCGCTCTATGTGTTCTAATGGGAGGGGGCGTGGCCTCAGCCCAATACATTTCAATAGGGAGGGGGCGTGGCCTCGCTCTATGTGTTCTAATAGAGGGGGGCGTGGCCTCGCTCTGTGTGTTCTAATAGGAGGGGGCGTGGCCTCACTCTATGTGTTCTAATGGGAGGGGGCGTGTCTTCGGTCCAGTACAGTTCAATGGGGAGGGGGCGTGGCCTCAGTCTAATACAATGCAATGGGGAAAGGGGGGCGTGGCCTCGCTGCATGTGTTCTAACGGGAGGGGGCGTGGCTTCAGCCTAAATAGAGTTCAAGGGGGAGGGGGCGTGGCCAGCGTTTTTTTTTTTTTATGAATGGGAAGGAGGAAGCCAAAGGGGATAAAGGGGAATAAGGGGAGTGAGGGGGGGGGGGGGATGACAATAAGGGGTCGTGACGTCACTCAGGGGGGTGTGACGTCACTCAGGGGGGTGTGACGTCACTCAGGGGGGTGTGAGGTCATCGGGAGGCGCCGCGACTCACCGGGAACAGGTGAAGAGGGACCCGTTGACGCCCCCGAAGGTGGAGAGGGCGACGGCCAAGGGCATCACCCAGGCCATGGGGCCCAGCGCCCGCTCCCCGAACGACTGTGCGAGGGGAAACGAAAGGGTTAAAGGGGCCTCCCGGTGAGTCCCAGTTGGGTCCCCCCCGGTCGGCTCCCAGCCTGACCACGGCCACGGCGCTGGAGTCCAGGATCTCCTGGGGGCTGAGGGCCGTGACGTAGGCCACGTTGGCGAAGACGTAGACGAAGGTGACCAGAGGGATGGAGATGAAGATGGCGCGAGGGAGGTTCCTGGGGAAAGAGAGAGAGAGGAGACGCTCAAAACCACCGACTCCCCGTGGAAAAATTCAGAATTTACGCGGAGAAAACGGAAATGGGAGGGAAAAATGAGAACTGGAGCCAAAAAATTGGAATTGGAGGGAAAAAAACTGGAATTGGAGCAAAGAAAATTGGAATTGGAGCGAAAAAAATGGAATTGGAGCGAAAAGAATTGGAATTGGAGCAAAGAAAATGGAATTGGAGTGAAAAGAATTGGAATTGGAGCAAAGAAAATGGAATTGGAGTGAAAAGAATTGGAATTGGAGCAAAAAAATTGGAATTGGAGGGAAAAGAATTGGAATTGGAGCCAAAAAATTGGAATTGGAGGGAAAAGAATTGGAATTGGAGCAAAGAAAATTGGAATTGGAGCAAAGAAAATTGAAATTGGAGCAAAAAAATGGAATTGGAGCAAAAAAAATGGAATTGGAGCGAAAAAAATGGAATTGGAGTGAAAAGAATTGGAATTGGAGCAAAAAAAATTGGAATTGGAACAAAAAGAATTGGAATTGGAGCAAAGAAAATTGAAATTGGAGCAAAAAAAATGGAATTGGAGTGAAAAGAATTGGAATTGGAGCAAAAAAAATTGAATTGGAGTGAAAAGAATTGGAATTGGAGCAAAGAAAATTGAAATTGGAGTGAAAAGAATTGGAATTGGAGCAAAGAAAATGGAATTGGAGTGAAAAGAATTGGAATTGGAGCAAAGAAAATTGGAATTGGAGCAAAAAAAAATGGAATTGGAGTGAAAAGAATTGGAATTGGAGCAAAGAAAATTGAAATTGGAGCAAAAAAAATGGAATTGGAGTGAAAAGAATTGGAATTGGAGCAAAAAAAATGGAATTGGAGTGAAAAGAATTGGAATTGGAGCAAAGAAAATTGAAATTGGAGTGAAAAGAATTGGAATTGGAGCAAAGAAAATGGAATTGGAGTGAAAAGAATTGGAATTGGAGCAAAGAAAATTGGAATTGGAGCAAAAAAAAATGGAATTGGAGTGAAAAGAATTGGAATTGGAGCAAAGAAAATTGAAATTGGAGCAAAAAAAATGGAATTGGAGCAAAAAAAATGGAATTGGAGTGAAAAGAATTGGAATTGGAGCAAAAAAAATTGAATTGGAGCAAAAAGAATTGGAATTGGAGTGAAAAGAACTGGAATTGGAGGGAAAAGAATTGGAACTGGAGCAAAGAAAATTGGAATTGGAGCAAAAAAAATCGAATTGGAGCGAAAAGAATTGGAATTGGAGCAAAAAAATTGGAACTGGAGCAAAGAAAATTGAAATTGGAGCAAAAAAAATGGAATTGGAGCGAAAAGAATTGGAATTGGAGCAAAAAATCGGAATTGGAGCAAGAAAATCGGAATTGGAGCAAAAAAAGGATTGAAATCGGAGCAAAAGGTCGAAATGTAGACACAAAGGATCGAGGTTAGAGCAAAAAAGTAGAAATTTAGACACAAAGAGTTGAAGTCAGAGCAAAAAAATCGAAGTTAGAGGGAAAAGAATGAGAAGTTAGAGGCAAAAGATGAGGATTGGAGGGAAAAGGATCAGAATTGGGGCAAAAAAATCCTCTGGTTTGGGCTCCAAAAGCTCTGTTTTAACCAAAAAACCTCCATTTTATGTCCCAAAACCTCCATTTTATGTCCCAAATCTTCCATTTTAAGCTCCAAATCCTCCATTTTATGTCCCAAATCTTCCATTTTACACCCAAACCCTCCATTTTATGTTCCCAAATCCTCCATTTTATGTCCCAAAACCACCATTTTCAGCTCCAAATCCTCCATTTCATGTTCCCAAACCTCCATCTTAGGCTCAAAATCCTCCATTTTATGTCCCAAATCCTCCATTTTAGGCTCCAAATTCTCCATTTTAAGTTCAAAATCCTCCATTTTACACCCAAAACCTCCATTTTATGTTCCCAAATCTTCCATTTTGTGTCCCAAATCCTCCATTTTAACCCCAAATCCTCCATTTTATGTCCCAAAACTACCATTTTCAGCTCCAAAACCTCCATTTTAAGCTCCAAATCCTCCATTTTACGTCCCAAACTTCTATCTTATGTCCCAAATCCTCCATTTTGTGTTCCCAAACCTCCATTTTGAGCTCCAAGTCCTCCATTTTAACCCCAAATCCTCCATTTTATGCCCCAAACCCTCCATTTTGTGTTCCCAAACCCTCCATTTTAACCCCAAATCCTCCATTTTATGCCCCAAACCCTCCATTTTGTGTTCCCAAACCCTCCATTTTAACCCCAAATCCTCCATTTTATGTCCCAAAACCACCATTTTCAGCTCCAAATCCTCCATTTTAAGCTCCAAATCCTCCATTTTATGTCCCAAACCCTCCATTTTAAGCTCCCAAACCTCCGTTTTACCCCCAAATCCTCCATTTTGTGTTCCCAAAACCTCCATTTTATGTCCCAAACTTCTATCTTATGTCCCAAATCCTCCATTTTGTGTTCCCAAACCTCCATTTTGTGTCCCAAACCCTCCATTTTGAGCTCCAAATCCTCCATTTTAACCCCAAATCCTCCATTTTGTGTCCCAAATCCTCCATTTTAGGCTCCAAATACTCCATTTTATATCCCAAATCCTCCATTTTACCCCCAAAACCTCCATTTTGTGTCCCAAAACCACCATTTTCAGCTCCAAATCCTCCATTTTATGTCCCAAACCTCCATCTTAGGCTCCAAATCCTCCGTTTTACCCCCAAAACCACCATTTTAAGCTCCAAATCCTCCATTTTACGTCCCAAACCTCCATCTTAGGCTCCAAATCCTCCATTTTGTGTTCCCAAACCTCCATTTTGTGTCCCAAACCCTCCATTTTAAGCTCCAAATCCTCCATTTTGTGTCCCAAAACCTCCATTTTGTGTCCCAAACCCTCCATTTTCAGCTCCAAATCCTCCATTTTATGTCCCAAACTTCTATCTTATGTCCCAAATCCTCCATTTTGTGTCCCCAAACCTCCATTTTGAGCTCCAAACCCTCCATTTTAACCCCAAATCCTCCGTTTTGAGCTCCAAACCCTCCATTTTAACCCCAAATCCTCCATTTTGTGTTCCCAAACCTCCATTTTGTGTCCCAAATCCTCCATTTTAAGCTCCAAATCCTCCATTTTGTGTCCCAAAACCTCCATTTTGTGTCCCAAACCCTCCATTTTAACCCCAAATCCTCCGTTTTACCCCCAAATCCTCCATTTTAAGCTCCAAATCCTCCATTTTACGTCCCAAACCCTCCATTTTAAGCTCCAAATCCTCCATTTTACGTCCCAAACCCTCCATTTTAAGCTCCAAATCCTCCATTTTACGTCCCAAACCCTCCATTTTAAGCTCCAAATCCTCCATTTTGTGTTCCCAAACCTCCATTTTGTGTCCCAAACCCTCCATTTTAACCCCAAATCCTCCATTTTATGTCCCAAACCCTCCATTTTGTGTTCCCAAACCCTCCATTTTAACCCCAAATCCTCCATTTTATGTCCCAAAACCACCATTTTCAGCTCCAAATCCTCCATTTTATGTCCCAAAACCTCCATTTTATGTCCCAAACTTCTATCTTATGTCTCAAATCCTCCATTTTGTGTTCCCAAACCTCCATTTTGAGCTCCAAATCCTCCATTTTCAGCTCCAAAACCTCCATTTTATGTCCCAAACTTCTATCTTATGTCCCAAATCCTCCATTTTGTGTTTCCCAAACCTCCATTTTGTGTCCCAAACCCTCCATTTTAAGCTCCAAATCCTCCATTTTACGTCCCAAACCTCCATCTTAGGCTCCAAATCCTCCATTTTGTGTTCCCAAACCTCCATTTTGTGTCCCAAACCCTCCATTTTACCCCCAAATCCTCCATTTTATGTCCCAAACTTCTATCTTATGTCCCAAATCCTCCATTTTATGTCCCAAATCCTCCATTTTGTGTCCCAAACCCTCCATTTTACCCCCAAATCCTCCATTTTATGTCCCAAACCCTCCATTTTGAGCTCCAAATCCTCCATTTTATGTCCCAAACCCTCCATTTTGAGCTCCCAAACCCTCCATTTTAACCCCAAATCCTGCGTTTTGTGTTCCCGAAGCCCCCCTGTTTCGCCCCCGGCCCCGATTCTTTCCGTTGTTTTTCCCCCCGAAGCGCCAACTCTCGGCCCCCGACGAGGTCTCACTTGTGGGGCTGGACGAGCTCCTCGGTGACGTAGTTGAGGAAGTTCCATCCACCGTAGGCGAAGGAGCCCTGCAGGCAGGCCAGGGCCAGCGAGCCGCCCGACGGCCCCGAGCCCCAGAACCACAAGGAGCGAGACGGAGACAGCCACGCGCTGTGACCTGCGGGGAACTGGGAGCACTGGGAGGGACTGGGAGGGGAAATGGGGGCACTGGGGGGGGGGATTGGGGGGCACTGGGAGGGACTGGGAGGGGAAATGGGGGCACTGGGAGGGACTGGGAGGGGAAACGGGGGCACTGGGGGGGGATTGGGGGGCACTGGGAGGGACTGGGAGGGGAAACGGGGGCACTGGGGGGGGATTGGGGGGCACTGGGAGGGACTGGGAGGGGAAACGGGGGCACTGGGAGGGGGGATTGGGGGGCACTGGGAGGGACTGGGATGGGAAATGGGGGCACTGGGAGGGACTGGGAGGGGAATGGGGGCACTGGGAGGGGGATTGGGGGGCACTGGGAGGGACTGGGAGGGGAATGGGGGCACTGGGAGGGGGATTGGGGGGCACTGGGAGGGACTGGGAGGGGAAATGGGGGCACTGGGAGGGACTGGGAGGGACTCGGAGCACTGAGAGGGGTAACTGGGAGCACTGGGAGGGACTGGGAGGGGAAATGGGGGCACTGGGGGGGGATTGGGGGGCACTGGGATGGACTGGGAGGCACTGGGAGGGGGAATGGGGGCACTGGGAGGGGGAATGGGGGCACTAGGAGGGACTGGGATGGACACTGGGAGGACTGGGAGGGACTCAGAGCACTGAGAGGGGTAACTGGGAGGGACTGGGAGGGGGAATGGGGGCACCGGGAGGGACTGGGAGGGACTTTGAGGCACTGGGAGGGGGAATGGAGGCACTGGGAGGGACTGGGAGGGACTCGGAGCACTGAGAGGGGTAACTGGGAGCACTGGGAGGGGGACTGGGGGCACTGGGAGGGACTGGGAGGCACTAGGAGGGGGAATGGGGGCACTGGGGGGGATTGGGGGGCACTGGGAGGGACTGGGAGGGACGCAGAGCACTGAGAGGGGTAACTGGGAGCACTGGGAGGGGGATTGGGGGTCACTGGGAGGGACTGGGAGGCACTGGGAGGGGGATTGGGGGGCACTGGGAGGGACTGGGAGGGACTCAGAGCACTGAGAGGGGTAACTGGGAGCACTGGGAGGGGGACTGGGGGCACTGGGAGGGACTGGGAGGGGGACTGGAGGCACTGGGATGGACTGAGAGGCACTGGGAGCACTGGGAGCTCTGGGAGGAGTAACTGGGAGCTCTGGGAGGGGTGACTAGAAGCACTGGGAGGGACTCAGAGCACTGAGAAGGGTAACTGGGAGGGACTGGGAGGGGGAATGGGGGCACCGGGAGGGACTGGGAGGGACTTTGAGGCACTGGGAGGGGGAATGGAGGCACTGGGAGGGACTGGGAGGGACTCGGAGCACTGAGAGGGGTAACTGGGAGCACTGGGAGGGGGACTGGGGGCACTGGGAGGGACTGGGAGGCACTAGGAGGGGGAATGGGGGCACTGGGGGGGATTGGGGGGCACTGGGAGGGACTGGGAGGGACTCGGAGCACTGAGAGGGGTAACTGGGAGCACTGGGAGGGACTGGGAGGGGAAATGGGGGCACTGGGGGGGGATTGGGGGGCACTGGGAGGGACTGGGAGGCACTGGGAGGGGGAATGGGGGCACTGGGGGGGGGATTGGGGGCACTGGGAGGGACTGGGATGGACACTGGGAGCACTGGGAGGGACTCAGAGCACTGAGAGGGGTAACTGGGAGGGACTGGGAGGGGGAATGGGGGCACTGGGAGGGACTGGGAGGCACTGGGAGGGACTGGGAGGGGAATGGGGGCACTGGGAGGGACTGGGAGGGGGAATGGGGGCACTGGGAGGGGGATTGGGGGGCACTGGGAGGGACTGGGAGGGGAAACGGGGGCACTGGGGGGGGGATTGGGGGGCACTGGGAGGGACTGGGAGGGGAAATGGGGGCACTGGGAGGGACTGGGAGGGACTCGGAGCACTGAGAGGGGTAACTGGGAGCACTGGGAGGGACTGGGAGGGGAAACGGGGGCACTGGGGGGGATTGGGGGCACTGGGAGGGACTGGGAGGCACTGGGAGGGGGAATGGGGGCACTGGGGGGGGGATTGGGGGCACTGGGAGGGACTGGGATGGACACTGGGAGCACTGGGAGGGACTCAGAGCACTGAGAGGGGTAACTGGGAGGGACTGGGAGGGGGAATGGGGGCACTGGGAGGGACTGGGATGGACTTTGAGGCACTGGGAGGGGGAATGGAGGCACTGGGAGCGACTGGGAGGGACTGGGAGCACTGAGAGGGGTAACTGGGAGCACTGGGAGGGGGACTGGGGGTACTGGGAGGCACTGGGAGGGGGAATGGGAGCCATGGGAAGGGTGCCTAGAAGCACTGGGAGGGACTCAGAGCACTGGGAGGGGGAATGGAGGCACTGGGAGCACTGGGAGAAGGAACTGGGAGGACTGGGAGGAGGAATGGGGGCACTGGGAGGCACTGGGATGGATACTGGGAGCACTAGGAGGGACTGGGAGGGACTGGGACGGGGAATGGAGGCACTGGGAGGCACTGAGATGGACACTGGGAGCACTGGGATGGGGACCAGAAGCACTGGGAGGGGGAATGGTTGCACTGGGAGCACTGGGAGGAGTAACTAGAAGCACTGGGAGGGACTCAGAGCACTGGGAAGGGGAAGAGGGTCACTGAGAGGGGTAACTGGGAGCACTGGGAGGGGGACTGGGGGCACTGGGAGGGACTGGGAGGGGGAATGGGGGCACTGGGAGGCACTGGGAAGGGTAACTGGGAGCACTGGGAGGGACTCAGAGCACTGGGAGGGGCAATGGGGGCACTGGGAGGCACTGGGAATAACAGGACTGGGTTTCACTGGTTGCTAGTGGCTCCTACTGGTCTCTACTGGGAGGGTGAAGCACACATCGTGGGACTGGGGGGGATGGGGAGACGAGGAGACTGGGAGGAGCTGGGAACTGGGGCTGGTTCGAGCGGCTCTGAGTGGGTTTGTAGGGGTCTGTACTGGTGTGCACTGGTTTGTACTGGTGTGTACTGGTGCGACTGACCCTGGCAGATGCGGACGAGCCCCGTGACGATGATGACTCCCAGAGCCAGCAGCTTCCCGGCCGTGAAGACGTCCTGGACCCGCGTGGCCCAGCGCACGCTCCAGCAGTTCACCCACGTCAGCAGCACTGGGACGGACTGGGAGTCACTGGGAGGGGCCGGGAGGGGGTCTAGGGGGCACTGGGAGGGACTGGGAGGGACTGGGAGGGGGTCTAGGGGGCACTGGGAGGGACTGAGAGAGGCTCTAGGGGCACTGGGAGGGACTGGGAGTGACTGGGAGGGGGTCTAGGGGGCACTGGGAGGGACTGGGAGTGACTGGGAGGGGGCCTAGGGGGCACTGGGAGGGACTGGGAGAGGCCTAAGTGGCACTGAAGACCACTCTGTACCGGTTTATACTGGTCTGTACTGGTCTGTGTTACTCTCTGTCAACTCATACCGCCTTATGCTGGTCTATACTGGTGAGTATGACTCCGTGTTGGCTCATACTGGTTTATAATGGTTCATGCTGGTCCCTATTAGACTCGGCAGGCAGGCAGCACCCGCCTCTGCGCTGAATCCCGCCGCTCTGTACTGGTTTAGACTGGTCTGTATGCCCCTATACTGGTTCACACTGGCCTGGACTGGTTCGTACTGGCCTGTACTGATCCATAGTGCTCTATACTGGTCAATACTGGTCTATACTGGTTCATACTGGTCCCTATGAGACTCAGCAGGCAGGTAGCATCCAGCTCTAGGCTGCTCCCCCCAAGCTTGTGCTGCCCCCTAGTGGCCAATGGCGGTATAGACAGGCTGTATAGTGGGCTATATGGAGCCATGCCGGTTCCTACTGGTTGGTGCTGGTTTGTACTGGTTTGTACTGGTGTGAACTGGGACTCACGCAGGCAGGCGGCGGCCAGGAGGCGCAGGGCGGGCTCGGGGGGGTCGCAGGGCAGCAGGGGCCGCAGGGCGTAGTGGGCGAAGGTGAGGGCGATGACGGCCTGGTTGGTGGGGTAGATGACCAGCACGGCGATCCACAGCCGCAGGAACCTGGGGGGCGGCCCCGACCCATAGAGCCTTGACCCGTAGGGCCTGCCCCATAGCGACCCACAGCGCCCACAGCCCCATAGAACCCACAGCCCCATGGGGGATAATGGGACCCATAGGGATGTATGGGACCCATAGGGATGAATGGGGCCCATAGAGACCAATGGGACCCAATAGAAACCAATGGGACCCATAGAGACCAATGGGACCCAATAGAGACCAATGGGACCCAATAGAGACCAATGGGGATCAATAGGGACCCATAAAGCCCACCCCATAGCTCCCCAACCCATAGATCCTGCCCCATAGAGACACATAGAGCCCACAGCCCCATAGAGACCAGCCTCCCATAGGGCATAATTGGACCCATAGGGATCAATAGGGACTCATAGAGAATAATGGGGACTCCATAGAGACCAATGGGGACCCAATAGAAGCCAATGTGACCCAATAGAACCCAATGGGGACCCAATAGAGACCAATGGGGACCCAATAGAAGTCAATGGGGACTCCATAGAACCCAATGGGGACTCCATAGAGACCAATGGGACCCGATAGAAATCAATGGGGACCCATAGAGACCAATGGGGACCCAATAGAAACCAATGGGGACCCAATAGAAAGTAATGGGACCCAATAGGAAGTAATGGGACCCAATAGAGACCAATGGGAACCCAATAGAAACCTATGGGGACCCATAGAAGTGAATGGAAACCCATAGAAGCCAATGGGACCCAATAGAAACCAATGGGGACCCAATAGAACCCAATGGGGACCCAATAGAAACCAATGGGGACCCAATAGAACCCAATGGGGAACCATAGAACCCAATGGGGACCCAATAGAAACCAATGGGGACCCAATAGAACCCAATGGGGAACCATAGAACCCAATGGGGACCCAATAGAAACCAATGGGGACCCATAGAAGTGAATGGAAACCCATAGAAGCCAATGGGGACCCACAGAAGCCAATGGGACCCAATGGAAGCCAATGGGGACCCAATTGAACCCAATGGGGACCCAATAGAACCCAATGGGGAACCATAGAACCCAATGGGGACCCAATAGAAACCAATGGGGACCCATAGAAGTGAATGGAAACCCATAGAAGCCAATGGGGACCCACAGAAGCCAATGGGACCCATAGAAGCCAATGGGGACCCAATTGAACCCAATGGGGACCCAATAGAAGCCAATGGGGACCCAATTGAACCCAATGGGACCCATAGAACCCAATGGGGAGCCATAGAGACTGAATCGGGACCCCCTAGAGCCCCCCTAGAGCCCCCTAGAGCCCCACTGACCCTGCGAGGCCCCCGAAGAGGTGTGTGACGTAGGCGTAGTCGCCCCCGGAGCGGGGGATGGCCACCCCCAGCTCGGCGTAGCACAGGGCCCCCACGGCCGTGATGGCCCCGGCCGCGCCCCACACCACCAGCGCCAGCCCCACGCAGCCCGCCTGCTCCAGCACCCCCCGCGGGGACACGAAGATCCCCGACCCGATGATGTTCCCTGCGGGGGGACAGAGAGAGAGAAAAACGCGCTATGGGGCTGCCCCACGGCCGGACTGGACACTATGGGGCGAGATATGTGGCTCTATGGGGCGACATAGGGGACTGTGGGGTGCCTTGTAGCCGCTATATGGCTCTATAAGGGGCCTCTGGCTATGGGGCGGGAGGGTTAAGGGGTGCCCCACGGCGCTATGGGGCCAAGAGGAGGCTCCGTGGGGGCCTTATAGGGGTCGTTGGGGGGATGTAGGGGAGATGTATGGGCCCTATGGGGCGATATGGGGGGGCTATGGGCTGAGATGCGGGGTTTGGGGGGAACCTGAGGCATTTGAGGGGGAAACTGAGGCATTTGGGGTCCCTGGGATGAGACTTGGGGGGGAAACTGAGGCATTTGAGGGGGAACCTGAGGCATTTGAGGCAAAACTGAGGCATTTGGGGTCCCTGGGATGAGACTTGGGGGGAAACTGAGGCATTTGGGGTGACTTGAGGGGCTTGGGGAGGGATTTTGGGGTCCCTGGGACGAGACTTGAGGGGAAACTGAGGGTTTTGGGGTCCCTGAGGGAGTTTTTGAGGGGAAACTGAGGCATTTGAGGGGAAAACTGAGGCATTTGGGGTTATTTTAGGGGCTTGGGGAAGGATTTGGGGTCCTTGGGATGAGACTTGAGGGGAAACTGAGGCATTTGAGGGGAAAACTGAGGCATTTGGGGTGACTTGAGGGGCTTGGGGAGGGATTTGGGGTCCCTGGGATGAGACTTGGGGGGAAACTGAGGCATTTGGGGTGACTTGAGGGGCTGGGGGAGGGATTTTGGGGTCCCTGGGACGAGACTTGAGGGGAAACTGAGGCATTTGGGGTTATTTTCGGGGCTTGGGGAAGGATTTTGGGGTCCCTGGGATGAGATTTGAGGCAAAACTGAGGCATTTGGGGTGATTTTCGGGGCTTTGGGAAGGATTTTGGGGTCCCTGGGACGAGATTTGAGGCAAAACTGAGGCATTTGGGGTGACTTGAGGGACCTGGGGAGGGATTTTGGGGTTCCTGGGACGAGACTTGAGGGGAAACTGAGGGATTTGGGGTCCCTGGGACAAGATTTGAGGGGAAACTGAGGCATTTGGGGTTATTTTCGGGGCTTTGGGAAGGATTTTGGGGTCCCTGGGACAACATTTGAGGCAAAACTGAGGCATTTGGGGTCCCTGGGATGAGATTTGAGGGGAAACTCAGGCATTTGGGGTGACTTGAGGGGCTTGGGGAGGGATTTTGGGGTCCCTGGGACGAGACTTGAGGGGAAACTGAGGGTTTTGGGGTCCCTGGGACAACATTTGAGGCAAAACTGAGGGATTTGGGGTCCCTGGGATGAGATTTGAGGGGGAACTGAGGCATTTGGGGTTATTTTAGGGGCTTTGGGAAGGATTTTGGGGTCCCTGGGAAGAGATTTGAGGGGAAACTGAGACATTTGGGGTGACTTGAGGGACCTGGGGAGGGATTTTGGGGTCCCTGGGACGAGACTTGAGGGGAAACTGAGGGATTTGGGGTCCCTGGGACGAGATTTGAGGGGAAACTGAGGCATTTGGGGTGACTTGAGGGGCTTGGGGAGGGATTTTGGGGTCCCTGGGACGAGACTTGAGGCAAAACTGAGGGATTTGGGGTCCCTGGGACGAGATTTGAGGGGAAACTGAGGCATTTAAGTGGGAAAACTGAGGCATTTGGGGTTATTTTAGGGGCTTGGGGAAGGATTTGGGGTCCTTGGGATGAGACTTGAGGGGAAACTGAGGCATTTGAGGGGAAAACTGAGGCATTTGGGGTGACTTGAGGGGCTGGGGGAAGGATTTTGGGGTCCCTGGGACGAGACGTGAGGGGGAAACTGAGTCATCCGGGGCGATTCCGGGGTCCCCGGGGCCCCGAGCTGAGGGAAGGCCGAGGCCCTTGCTGTTCCCCTCTTACGAGCCCTGAGGCGAACCCCAGGGGTTTTGCGGCCGAACCGCACGAACCTGAGTGGCGTTAGGGGCTCGAGCCCCTCAAGATCGGAGCCCCGAAGCCCCATATTCGGGGGCGAAACCCCCCCCATGTTGGAGGGCGAAGCGGTCGGATGTCTCCTCACCCACGATGATGCCGCAGGCGCTGAGCAGCCCGATCTCCTTCTTCAGGGCCACGTCCCCTTTTTCCTCAGGGGGGTCCCCCTTCTCCGGCCTCCGCCGAGCCCCTTCCGCCATTTTGGGGCCGAAACCCTCAATTTATGGCTTTTTTTTTTTTTTTTGGGGGTGTCCAGAGGCTGTTTGTCTTCTGGTTGAGCGATGGGAGGATCTTGGCGTCGCTCCCCACGAGCTTGGGGTTGGGGTTGGGGGGTTGGGGGTTCCCCTCCTTCCCCCGACGTCGCTTCACCCTTCGAAATGAAATAAAATTGAAATTTTTTTTTTTTTTTTTCCGGGAGCGTTTTCCGACCTTCGCGTCGCCCCCCAAAAAAACAAAAAAAAAAAAAAAAGCTCTCTCTTGGCGTCTCCTTCCCCCTCGACCTTCGGCCTCGGCTGATAAGGGGGAACAAGGACTTTCTCCTCCAGGAGGAGGAGGAGGAGGGAGGGAGACGATGATGATGATGATGATGATGAAGGGGGGTGAAGAAGGGGGTTTGGGGGGCTCCCGGCAGCCCCTCAAGGTTCCCCCCCCAATGTTTTTGGGGTCCCTGAAGGAGTCGTTTCCCCCTCAGGCTCCGTCTTGGGCCTCTCGGGAGCCTCGACCCTCCCTCGGGGTCCCCCATGAGCAAAATGGGAGGCTCAGGCGTCCCTTCTCCGACCCCCAGGGCTCCCTCAGGGCTCCCCCATTGCCCCCCCCAGGGCCTCCATTTTGTGGAGGGGAGAGCGGAGGGCGCTGGGAGGCACTGGGAGGGACTGGGATGGGGAATGGGGTCACTGGGGAGCGACTGGGGAGGGGGAAGGAGGGAACGGGGAGCACTGGGAGGGGCAACCGGGCAACTCAAATGCCCCGTTTTCCCCTCAAATTCCTCCATTTCTCCCCCAAATCTTCCTCGTTTACCCCCATTTCAACCCAAATCTTCCTCACTTCCCTCAGATTTCCCCCCAAAATATCCTCATTTCCATCATTTACCCCAATTTCTTCCCAAATCTTCCTCATTTCCCTCAATTTTCCCCCCAAAATATCCTCATTTACCCCAATTTCTCTCCAAATCTTCCTCATTTCCCTCAGTTTTTCCCCCAAAATATCCTCATTTACCCCAATTTCTCCCCAAATCTCCCTCACTTCCCTCAGTTTTCCCCCAAAATATCCTCATTTCCATCATTTACCCCTATTTCTTCCCAAATCTTCCTCATTTCCCTCAATTTTCCCCTCAAATTTCCTTCCTTTACCCCCATTTCTCCCCAAAACTTCCTCATTTCCCTCAGCTTTTCCCCCAAAATATCCTCATTTACCCCAATTTCTCCCCAAATCTCCCTCACTTCCCTCAGATTTCCCCCAAAATATCCTCATTTACCCCAATTTCTCCCCAAATCTTCCTCATTTCCCTCAGTTTTTCCCCAAAAATATCCTCATTTCCCCCCATTTCTCCCCAAATCTTCCTCATTTCCCTCAGATTTCCCCCAAATTATCCTCATTTACTCCAATTTCTCCCAAAATCTTCCTCATTTCCCTCAATTTTCTCCTCAAATTTCCTTCGTTTACCCCAATTTCTCCCCAAATCTTCCTCACTTCCCTCAGATTTCCCCCCAAAATATCCTCATTTACCCCAATTTCTCCCCAAATCTCCCTCACTTCCCTCAGATTTCCCCCAAAATATCCTCATTTACCCCAATTTCTCCCCAAATCTCCCTCATTTCCCTCAGATTTCCCCCAAAATATCCTCATTTACCTCAAT
Source organism: Coccyzus lansbergi (assembly GCA_033558105.1). Classification (NCBI taxonomy): domain Eukaryota; kingdom Metazoa; phylum Chordata; class Aves; order Cuculiformes; family Coccyzidae; genus Coccyzus; species Coccyzus lansbergi. The sequence continues at coordinate 18,535 of JAUMJK010002854.1, forward strand.
TTCTCCCCAAATCTCCCTCACTTCCCTCAGATTTCCCCCAAAATATCCTCATTTACCCCAATTTCTCCCCAAATCTTCCTCATTTCCCTCAATTTTCCCCTCAAATTTCGTTCATTTACCCCAATTTCTCCCGAAATCTTCCTCATTTCCCTCAGATTTCCCCCAGATTTTCCTCATTTACCCCCAAACCTTCCTCACTTCCCTCAGTTTTCCCCCAAATATCCTCATTTCCCCTCAAATCTCCTTCATTTACCTCAGTTTCTCCCCCAATCTTCCTCATTTCCCTCAGTTTCCCCTCAAATTTTCCTCATTTACCTCAGTTTCTCCCCAAATTTCCCTCATTTACCCCCAAATCTTCCTCATTTCCCTCAGTTTCCCCTCAAATTTTCCTCATTTACCTCAGTTTCTCCCCAAATTTCCCTCATTTACCCCCAAATCTTCCTCATTTACCTCAATTTTCCCCCAAAATATCCTCATTTACCTCAGTTTCTCCCCCAATCTTCCTCATTTCCCTCAGTTTCCCCTCAAATTTTCCTCATTTACCTCAGTTTCTCCCCAAATTTCCCTCATTTACCCCCCAAATCTTCCTCATTTACCTCAATTTCCCCTCAAATTTTCCTCGTTTACCTCAGTTTCTCCCCAATTTTTCCTCATTTCCCTCTGTTTTCCCTCATATTTTCTGCATTTCTCCCCAAATCTTCCTCATTTATCTCCATTTCTCCCCAAATTTGCCTCAATTTCCCCTCAAATCTTTCTCATTTCCCTCAATTTCCCCTCAAATCTTCCTCATTTACCCCAATTTCTCCCCAAATCTTCCTCATTTACCTCAGTTTTCCCTCAGATTTTCCTCGTTTACCCCCAAATTTCCCTCTTTTACCTCCATTTCTCCCCAAATTTCCTTCATTTACCCCAAGTTCTCTTCAAATTGTCCTCATTTACCTCCATTTCTCCCTAAATTTCCCTCATTGACCTCAAATTCTCCTCATTTACCCCCAAATCTTCCTCATTCCAATTTTCCCTCAAACTTTCCTCGTTTCTCCCCAAATCTTCCTCATTTTCCCCTCAATTTTCCCTCAAGTCTTCCTCATTTCCCTCAATTTTCCCGTCAACTCTTCCTCCTTTCCCTCAGTTTCCCCCTCAAACTTTCCTCATTTTCCCTCAAACTTTCCTCATTTCTTCTCAGTTTTTCCTCATTCACCTCCATTTTCCCTCAAACTTTCCTCAGTTTCCCCCAAATCTTCCTCATTCCAATTCCTCCTGAAACTTTCCTCATTTTCCCTCAAACTTCCCTCATTTCTCCTCAAATTTCCCTCATTTCTCCTCAAATTTCCCTCATTTTCCCCCAAATCTTCCTCATTCCAATTCCTCCTCAAATTTCCCCTCATTTTCC
>JAUMJK010002856.1:0-11679 GCA_033558105.1 Coccyzus lansbergi
GGATTAAGCCCCGCCCTTCTAGGCTCCTCATTGGCGCGTTCAAACACCGGCCCGAGAGCCCATTGGCGCGGCCTGACGCCGCTCTACTCTTAGCACCGCCCCCGCCTCGCCTTGCTGCTTGATTGACAGCGCCCTCAGCTAATGGGCGCTCGGTGGGCGGGGTGCTCAGCCAATAGGGGCGCGGCGGGCGGGGCCCCGCCCGCCGCGCCCCCATTGGCTGAGCGCTCCGCCCGCCGCGCGCCCATTGGCTGAGGGCGCTGCCGATCGAGCCGCCATTGGCTCAGCTGTGAGAGAGCCCAGACAAAGTGGTTCCATTGAACGTCCAGCCTAAACCTCCCCTGGTGGAGCTTGAGGCCATTCCCTCTCGTCCTCTGCCCCTTGGGAGAAGAGCCCAGCTCCCTCCTCTCCACAGCCTCCTCTCAGGGAGTTGTAGAGAGCAATGAGGTTCCTCCTCAGCCTCCTCTTCTCCAGGCTGAACACCTCCAGGTCCTTCAGACATGTTCTCCAGCCCCTTCACCAGCTTTGTTGATCTTCTCTGGACCCGCTCCAGAGCCTCAACATCCATCTTGTTGTGAGGGACCAGAACTGAACACAGGATTCGAGGAGCGTTCTCACCACTGCTGAGTAAATGTGAGAATTACAGAATCAGAGTCATAGAACCAGGTTGGAAGAGACCCATCGGATCATCGAGTCCAACCATATCCATATTATCTCCCCATAAGATGGATTCCTCCACACTATTCCATCCATCCCTCCCAGTCTGCACTAAGAACAGCCTTTTCACTACCTTAAAACACTTTTCTTTAGAAAATATTTATTTTTTCTGTTGGGAAAACACAGCCTTTTTTTGTGCTGCTTCACCACTTGAGTTCAAGTGTGTGAATTATCACCAGCCTTAACAGCAACACAACCCAGGGAAGAGCTGAACTGCTAACACTTCACAAACAGGACGATGGTTACTTTATTTTCTCTCATCTAGGATCTACTAAAAAAATACTGTGTAAAAATTCCCCCCCCGGTCACTATTCAGGTCCCCAGGGAATTCTCTGTTGCATCACATCTTTCAAGAGGAAGATTAAAGGGAGATTTTCAAGTAACATGACACAGTTGTTTTAATTCTATTATCCCTTAGGCTTGGGCATTAAGAAGGCAAATGACACCTACTCGCGTACAGGTGAGCATCCGCTCTCTCGGGAACCTTCAGAAGTATTCTGTCATCTGAATGCTTTTCATTCAAACCCACAGGATTTGACTCTTAAATTTGTACCCCTGAGACATATGCAGCTGCCTGTTAGAGTCAAGATGAAGAAAAACCCGTTCCCTCTGCCAAAGCTAGTTTTAACATGCAGCTTTTAAATTCTACACCTTCCGCATTTCCAAGGGACTGCGCTGATCTCAGCCCTGACTACAGGATGCCCTGAATAAAAGCTGCTTTGCTGATTATTTACCTATAACAAGATCAAAGGGTTCATGAAGGGGACTACAGAAACTGGGCTTACGATCCCTCCTAGGATGATGACATTTGACCAGAGCGATCCTCAGCAGCTGTTTGGAAACCTCGGACACCAAACAATTCCACCTGTTGCTGGAATTCCTCCAGCAACGAATGCAAAAAGCATCTGGAAGTCTGAACAAGACTCCAGAAATGCAAGGGCTAGGCAAGGAGAGATACCAGTGGTTTGAGAGCAAGCCTCAGCCTGGCCATCCTCCCAGGACCGAGGGCTCTTCACGCCAGCCTCCGCTATTTATGGCAACCACAAAGCACTTGCTTTTATTCCAATCACATAATACAAAAGAAGGATGTTTTGATTGTCTTGTCTTCTCTTCTTTCCTCAATTTCTTAATCGAGTGGTCCACTAGCTGTGCTGTAATGAGACCTATGGGCCAGATGCTGAGAGGGGGATCCGAGCCACCAAAACCAGCTCAAGATTCACCACCAAGGGTTCCACTCTTCCCATTGTCCCTGTTCCCGTTGCAGCTCCTCACCAACCTGACACTTCTGTCTTTCTTCAGCCCCACCAGCCCCTCAGCACTACCGGGATCTCTGCCAAGAGCGAGCCACTGCTGCCACAGCCCCACCAGTCCAACACGATCCCACCCGCACGAGCTGTAGCTCTTCAGAGGAGAGGGAAACCCTTCCCCTCACAGCGACTCAAACCATTTCATAAATGGGCCTCCCAGCATCTCTGTGTAGGACTGAGACCATGAGTTTTGTGCTGCTAGAGAAGAAACCAGCAAATCTCTAAGCACCTTGAAGGCCAACTGAAAACAGTAAACAGGGATCAGAATCCAGTCTTTCATCACCTCTTTCCCCTCACACCCCTAACCACCAGGGAGAAGGGCTGCACTCCTGACGCATGCCGACACTGAGTACGAAAAAGCAAGATAAATTAGAGGATTACATTATTCACCATAAACACACATTCAGTTTGGCAACCAGTTAACAGCCAGAATGAACAAACCTCAATAATCCAGAGAATTAAGTGTATTAGATTACTGGGGTAACGTAATGTAAGAATCATTCAAGCTATTTAAACGCTTTTGGAGTCTCTATTATTACCCCACAGGAGTCCATCGCACCAGTGACACAACTGCATAGAGAAGCGGCCACGAGCTAAAATTCCAATAACAATCCTCCAGTTTATTGTTCACTTCCAATTTAATAGATGATGGTCAAGGAAACATCTAGTTTTTCATTTTTAGCTTTGAAAACAAATTGCTCTTCCTTAGGAATTCAGCTCTTTCTGACTAAAGCACCAAAAGTGTTATTTCTTTGAGCCTGTCACATTACTCTCCTTCATTAATTTTGCAGCAACGGTCACAAAAGAGCCAGAACCCAGGAACAGCACTCCTGTTACATCACCTGACCCAGAAGTAAGGGAGTGGAGGCTCTAGGAAAGACTGTTCTTGCCAGAAAATAACCTGGCTTTGACCATAACCTTTGCGGAGGCCGTGTCTGTTGTGCCAGCACAGTTATCTGGAAGCAGCAATCACCTCAGCACTAAAACACAGGTTTTTTTCTGTTGAAAACTCCTCCATATGCCCATATGAGAGTGTCTCTCCCATCACCTCAGAGCATTTCCTACACTCCTGGCAGTTCAGTGTGTTCTGTTTCAGAGAGGTCTCGTGCTCTCAAACACCAATCCTCCCAGCCCTACCAAATGGTGTCCTCCCCACCCAGGTGCTGATTTTCAGGTGTTAAAGGAGGGTTCCCCCCAAAACCAGCAAGTGCTCCTCACTTCAGCATCAGCTGGAATTCTCTCCAAGCCTCATCTCTTACAAGATGTGAGAAATGGACTTTAGGTGATCGATGTCTCCCCACTTTTAACAGTCTGTTGCTACATACCAGAGGGAATTCCAGATGATGCCAAAGTACGGAGCATTTCCAGGGCTGCCACACCAATTCCAAGGCACAAGCCCAGGGTTTCCGTTCTGCCCAGGAGAACTTTGGTACAAACTAATCCAAATTCACATGAAATGACTTCACATTAGCAGTGGAACATTAGGGTACAAGAACTGGTCTAGAACAGATGAAGCCTCACGCTACTGGTTCAGGAAGTTACGAGGTTGTTTTTGAAAGCTCTGTACCTGACACACCAACATCACCTCAGGAAAGAGAGAACAGCAGGCAAGAGCCGACAGGGCGTCTGGGGCTGAAAAAAAGCTGTGCGTAGGGAGACCTCGCCCGTTCTTCAGAAAGTAAAGCAAGTCCAAACATCTTTTTTGGCCAAACCAGATAAAGGCAGCGTTCCCCAAGGAGCAGCCCTGGCATGACACTAAGCTGAGAGAACTCTGCTACCAATGGCCTTGTGCGGCGGAGCCCCAAGCTCTCCAAAGCAGAGCAATGCTCTCCACGTCCCACCAACCACACATGCTCATATAGATTCTCCCTTCCCCCTCGCTTTTCCTAGGCCTTTGTAAGTTTGGATATGAAAATGTGTGTTTGCTAGAGGGAATTCCAACCTCACAATATAGTAGCGAGTCTGCAAGATACATAGCGAGAGATCTGCTCAGCAGGATTCCCTAGAACTCAGACAATGGCACACAGATCGTATTCTCCAGCTAGAGAGTCAAAAGCCACTACAGAAACACACGCTACGTTTCTTCTGTCCCTGGTAGATGCAATTACAGTAACATCAGAAGTGTTAAATCCACAACAGAACTCAATCAATCATTGTCCACCAGCTGAACGCAGAGCAAAGCCCTCCCGGCTCCAGACCTCGCAGGCAGTAATCCCTTCTGGAATCAACCGCGACAAGAACTACCAACAGAGTCAGCTCTGCCAGCCAGTTCACAACTGAAAGGGCACAAACATCACAAACACTAAAAAATACCAGAACATTCCCAGGAGACCAGAGCACTGAGGAGCTGCTGAGCAGCCAGGTAAGTAATCTCCCCTGAACACTCACAGGTTTCACCACCACTGCTGAACGTCCTCGCGAGGAAACTGAGAACAGCTGCCCTGTGGGAGAGACTCGCGTTAAGCATCGCTGTCACTGGCTCCCTCCAGTCCTTCAGGCCCATTCCCTTTCCAGCAGGAACACCGCAGTGGGAAAGCAGCACCTGGAATCCCCACTGCCAGAACTAAATAAACCCACTACCAGAGCTCCGTTGCTTATTTTTGCTTTACACTTCCAAGTGGCTCCCTTGTCATACCATGGCAAGCTGGTTAACAACAGCATTTGCTCTGTTGAACATTCACATCAAAGAGCATTCAAATAGAGTCTGAAATAAGCTGCTCTAACAACATCCATGTTTATGCTGAAGACTTGACAAAAAGAGCTCAACTCAAAGGCTTGAGGGAGCAGCCCGGCAGTTGGCCTCATGGAACACTTCTGGCCTGGCAGAACATATTCACACACAAAATAAAACCAATCCCAAAGACAAAACTGCCTTTCGTTTCCAGTTCCTCCACTGACTGACCAAGGTCCCAAGGAAGCCTTTCGGTTCCAACGATCCTGACTGTGAGCGAGGATCACACTTACCAGGTTGGAAGCTGAGAACTGAGAAGCATGAAGTGCTGAGTACTGTTACACCACAGGGGGAAAAAAAAGAGAAAACTGGTTATTTTAAACAAGAAGTTTATTTAAACAACAAGACGCTTTACTTGAAGGGAAAACTATCTAGGAACATTTGTTTTTTAGAGTAATTTACCCCTACTTAGACAGAGATTGCTCTACATGTAACAGCTACGTACAAAAAAGTTATAAAATTGTCCTTGGTTTTACAATGATAAAAGAAAAACATTGAAATTATCCAATCAAACAAGGTATGCAAGATTTTTGTTTTTAACAGTGAGAGCAAAATAACTTACTGGAATATAAAGATAAAAGTAGAAGGAGCATGCCACTAATGGAGAGAGGGGCATTTTCACAGAACCAGTTTGTTTTCCCACCCCATCTCCATTAAATGTTGATCAAAACATACCATTGGCCATTTAGTTAAAAAAAATATGCATTATGTCTGTGCACATACACCAGTTACTTTATGTACAATAGAAGGAATAGGAAAAATCAGAGAGAGAAGAGAGAAAACTAGGCTGCAGTAGTCAAGATGTGGCTGAACCAAGTCTCGTCTGTCTAGTCATGAGCGTGTCGCTTGTGGGAGCACAGTTCTGGAGAAGGAAGTAGCAGGCTCTTTTCTGTGTGTGTGTCTGTTTCAGTAAACTCCTCCTGTTTGCTGCTGGAACACATCAATTGTATCTTCATCCTCCATTTCCAACTGCAGCAGGAGAGAGAAAAAAGGTGTTCAGCTCTACTCAGGTACCACTGTAGGCAGGGTTGTTCTTACACCTCTGTCTTCATGTTTAATTTCTGAAGCAGACCAGCCCCACTCCCCTCCACCACCACTTTGTGCACTAACCTACCTCACCAAGTGCAAAAAAACCATAAACTACATGGGAAAACAAATGTTGTGACAGCTGGCATCCTGCAATGGACCCTGGGATAACTTCAGTATAACTCACTGATGAGAGAAAAGCACCCTGTTGGCTCAACTGTCAGTATTCCAAGTCAAAAAGTTGCATAGATTGTGACCACACAAAGCATGTTCTTTGAAGCAACGGCTTAGAAAACATAGATCTAGTATAAACTTCCTACAGTGATTAAAAAAAGGTCCCTTATTTCCTAACGCCTCTGAAACACATCCAGAACTGTAGCACATGGGAAGGCTGATTAAACACAGCGATGTGGACGGTGCAGCTCGAGCCACAGTGAACCTTACTGCTCATGGAACGGCCTTCGCTTTAACCAGTTAAAAATGGACAATCTAAATCGCATTCAGTCATTTTATGCTGCTCAAACAGAGCTTCACATTACAAAAAAACCCAGAAAATTACTTCTGTATTACAAATGCAAGTTTGCAAACAGGATCTCTGATAACATCCTGCAAGCTTTAATAAAAAAAATAAAGCCACTGCATCAGGAAAAACTAAATTTTTAACTTACCGATTGCACCTCAGAGCCACAACTGGATAAAGCAACAGTTTTACATACCCATCTCTTTACGTTACTTCCAACCTGGTTGTTCTATGATTCTATGATTCCATGATTTTATCACCACAGTGATCCAGACTTATTATGCAAAATACTAAGCAAGTCTGAGATTCCATTTCTAACAATTCTAAACTAGTTAAATCAAAATCATGGCAAGAAAAATTCATATTCTACCACTCATCCACACAATCTGCAGTATTTTGTACGAGATGGAAGCATCGACTCCTGCAGCGTGTTTGAAATGTGGCCCTTTAGCCCAGCCTCTGCCGCTTACCTGTGCAGGTGTGTCTGTTTCATTAATTGGCTGCCCATCAAACCGGAATCTGATTTGCCTCATCGACAACCCCTGGACAAGGAGAGGAACGCAAAGGGAAGTTGAGTCTGGTGTGAAAGCACCGGCGAGTTTTCTCCCAACACCACCATTCCTAAGGCAGGACACAGCTCGCTCTCTCGCCTCCCACACTGACTCCCAGCGCTGCACTCTGAGCCCTCGCACTCTGGCTCCCGTTAACAATTGTGCTGCATCCAGCGACCCAAGAGAAGCAACAGTGCCCCCACCGACTGCAAGTTCCCAGAGCCGCTTCCACACGGCGCCCATCCCAAAGGCCAGGAGTCTTACGGTGCTTTGGAATAGCAACAATAATTCACTTAAAAATTACTTGTGCCCCTTTGGGTGACACCTGGCAAGCAGGAACACTCAACGCTCCTTTTCAACCTCCCCAACAGCAAAGATATTCCGATGTGCTTCCCAGAAATGCAACTCCCACCTCTGTCCTCACAACAGTTGAGGAGCAGGCAATGGCCACTCTGACCATGAGCTTCTACCAACATGAAATGAATTTATTGAGTCTTCTCCACACACAGTTAGAACTCTCAAAAAACACAGGGAACTTTCAATTCCAGAAGCTGCTCTGTTTCGAACTCACATTCCTCCAGCACTGCAGCCCCTCTGCTGGCCTCGCTTGAGCCCCCAGATTGGAGAAGCTACCTGGACAGCAAGAGCCCTTTCCGCTAACACACGCCTCCCATCCACACCCTGAGCACAGCCAGAACCAAGAACCTCAGCAGCTGCTTCTCTCCCAGTTCAATCCATTCTACGGCATCTCAAACACAAGCAGCCTGGTTGGATTTGAGGTAAATCCACTGGAGTGCACGGCACTGCCTTGGCTGCCCCCTTGGCACCTCAGAACTGGAGAAGCAGCCTTCCCTCTGCCATGCAAGAGCATGAACCTACCAAATGAACCCAGCAATGACTTCTGAGAAGCTATTTATCAGGGAAAAATATTCTAATAAGGAACATGAGCAAAGTTTTTGGTACCACTTGGTAGTTCCTACCAAATCGCCATCTGTGGCGCAACAAAGGCCGTGCAGTGCTCGCTTAGAGCATCGTCTGAAGGAAATCGTGTGGCTGAGCCTCATGGCAGCAGCAATCGCTGCGCAGCAACATTTGGTGTGAGCTGCTCTCTCCGACACTCTGTTTCTTAAAATACACATCTCCCGTTCCAAGAGCGTTAGGTTTTTGCAGGTTCCTGACAACTTTCTGAGCTGCATGAATGCTCTCTGAGAACACACTGAGAACCTGCACTGTGGTGGGATCAGCATCCACAACTATGTGTCCCATGGATGATTTTTTCCCCTGTATGCAATAATCAGTCTTGATCACCTGAACATGGCCTTCAAGGTGTAGTTACTTCCTTCCATTTTAAGTCTGTACAGGCAATACACGATTTTCACTCATCAAAGCTGCTGAATTCTCTCCTATACACAGCCTCCACCTCTCCAAAATTAAATCCAAAGTCCACAGCTTAAAGATTTTAAGGCTAGGAAGACAAACAACACCTGACTTCTCAAGACACGTGGTACAAACACTGTTACACATGGTTTGAGAAGGAAGCACCGAAGAAATAAAACTTAAAGACAAGTCCATCTCCACAGAAACATCCTTTGGATGCCTACCAGCTTAAAACCATTATTAGGAAAAGGTTTCCCATTCTGAAGATTTATTATGTTTTCTCCTCCAATTCCCACATGTTTGTTTTTTTTTTTTTTGCTGTTGCTTGCTTTGTTTTTTATTTTAAGCAGCATAGAAACTGAAGTGGAAAGTTTTAGAACCTTAATTTTGAGTGGGTTTTTTTCCCAAGCAACTGAAGAACGAATGATCCTTCCAAAATCACCCTTCCCAGAACTTTACAGACAACTGACCAAACCTCAAACTCCCCAGAAGAGCAAGAACTGCACTTCACATTGGGAAATTTGTGATTTGTGTGCTGCAATGCGAGTTTGACAATGTGAGTGTGACAGGGACAGGAGAAGGGAGCTCACAGCTTCAACACTCACTCATTCCTCCGCAGAGCATATCCATATGTTCAGCAAGAGACGATTTTCCCAGTCTTTATTTGTGCAGCAAGGGCGAAACCAGAGACATTACACTAGTCTGTATGCAAATTAAGAGTTTGTTTTCCTCGGTGGTGAAAGTTACCTCAATATTTCATAGGAATTTCATTGTATTCGATGGTATCACTGAATGGTTGTGGTTTAAAAAGCCCTTCTCCAATTCCAAACACTTTTGTAGAGATGGAACTTTTTAAAGGCAGATGGTCATTAAAAAATTATGGAGAGCAGAGACCAAATGTTCCGCATCAAAAACTCCAGAGGGGAGTGCTGAAGGCACCGCAGGCATACAGGTACATTTAGAACTGGCAGTGGTGCCCACAGCCCAGCAGGACTGCAGCTACAGCTCCCACTACACCAGCAAAATACATTTTTTTTCTCCTTCAGAGGATTAACTCGACAACCAGGCCAAGAGAAAAAAAAATAAAGCTCATCATTAAATGCACAAGCTGCTTCCCGAGCTGGACAAGACATTTTTAAACCCTGAAATACTGACTGATACCCACACATTGATACAATACTAAGCGGATAAACCACAAGTCTCTGACCAGACCAAGAAGTTACTCGGAGTTCTAAAAACATCCCCTGTTATCACTCAGCTCCCTGTCCTGAGCTCACGCTGCAGGTTCCCTTTTCCACCCTGGGATTTCTGAGCAGCAGAGTAAGTCCCCAAAGCCCGCACCTACCGTGGGGATTTCACAAAGACAACAACAGAGCTTTATTCCACCCTGTTTCCTGCCGCTCGGCTCCATCACAGCTCCCAGGAACAACGCGCATCCCCCAGCACAATTGGTCTCTGTTCAGCCTTTATCGCTTTGCACATTTCGAAGGTTTGAGAGCTGCTCTCCCCCAGCCCCGCCTCTCCCCAGGCCCTTCCCCAAGCCCTACCTGTCGTTCGCAATAGGCTTTCATTAGTTTGCTAAGTGGTGTGTGCCTCTTAATCTTAAACTGCACCACAGACCCATCTTGCCCTGCCACCTTCAGATTAATGTGGTCATTGTTTTCAGTCTTCACTCCTTCCTGTGGAGAAAATAAAAGGAAAAAAAATCATACAAACAACATTTTTTAAAAAAAGGACTCGATGATACGGTGGGTCTCTTCCAACCTGGTGCTTCTATGATCAAACGAGAAGTTAGCATTTTACCAAAGTGCAACAGGTCATTAAAAAGGGAGGCAATAAAGATATCACAGCCCTTTCTCAACTTCAAACTTTGAATTAGGAAATAAAGGTCACTACTTTTTGTTTGAAAAGAGAGTAAAGAGCCACACAAAAGGAAAAAAAAAAAAAAAAAAACACAAAACCCAAATAATATTAGCTATAATTTTTGAGACCGGGTGGCAAAACCCCAAATAATATTAGCTATAATTTTTGAGACCAGGTGGCAAAACCCCGAATAATATTAGCTATAATTTTTGAGACCGGGTGGCAAAACCCCAAATAATATTAGCTATAATTTTTGAGACCGGGTGGCAAAACCCCGAATAATATTAGCTATAATTTTTGAGACCGGGTGGCAAAACCCCAAATAATATTAGCTATAATTTTTGAGACCGGGTGGCAAAACCCCGAATAATATTAGCTATAATTTTTGAGACCGGGTGGCAAAACCCCAAATAATATTAGCTATAATTTTTGAGACCGGGTGGCAAAACCCCAAATAATATTAGCTATAATTTTTGAGACCGGGTGGCCACCCGGTCTCAAAAATTATAGCTAATATTATTTGGGGGATTTTTTTTAAAAAAATATTATTCGCAGGTAGCAGTGAGGAGCGACCAGGCCAGACGAATTTTATCAGTTTACAACGAATTTTAAGCCCTTTCTCCAAAGGGGGCAACACTCATAGCAACGCTCAGCAGGTCCCAATGGAGGAGCGAAGCAATCCACGTTACTCCAGCCTCTCGGTGCCCCTCAAACTTTCTCCCCCTCAGCTGGGGCTCCTCTCCAGCCAAACTTCACACACTTTTTTTTTTTTTTGAAGGAGGCCGCGCTGGGGGGGGGGGGGGGGGGGGGGGAGGGGAAGAAGGAGCCTAAATCTGAGTAGAGAGGAGCTTTTTCCTTCAAACAAGAGGATCCTAGGGGGGGGGGTCGGGTCTCCCCTTCGCACCTTTGTGTCCCTGGGGGAGCCACGAGGCTGTCCCTGAGGTCCTTTCACCGCCTCGAGGCCCTCGGGGGGAGGAAAGAGGCGGATGGCGACCCCCCCCTCCCCTCCCCCACTCCTTCACCTTCCTCGCGGCCTAAGTAAGGGGGGGGGGGGGGGGCACAAAATGGAGTGATCCCAGAGAGAAGCGATTCCCCCGAGGAGGAGGAGTGTGGGGAGGAGGAGGAGGAGGGTGAGGAAGGCAGCAGGCAGGGTTGGGCCTCTCCCAGCGTAGAAAATGGCGGGGGGGGGGGGGGGGGGGAGGAGGATGGGGGGGGGGGGGGAGGGTTACACGAGGCGGATGAAGAGAGGGGGGGAAAGCTCACCTTGGGCTTCTCGTCGGCCATGGCGAGTCGGCTGCTGCGTGTGTGTGTGTGGGGTGGGGTGGGGGGGCGCCTCACGAAATTTTAAAAAAAAAAAAAAAAAAAAAAAAAAAAAAAAAGAAGGAGGAGGAGGAGGAGGAGGAGGGGGGGGAGGGCGGACAGGGCCCCCGAGCGCGACGGCGGCGGCGGCGACGCGAGCGGCGAGGAGCGGAGGGGAAAGGCGGGGGGGGAAGCGGGGAACGCGCACGCACGGCCGCGGGGACGCGCTTTTGGGGCCGTGCGTGCGCGTGCCCGCGCCCCCCCCCTTCTCTTCCCTCGCGTGGGCTCCGC
>JAUMJK010002857.1:0-16729 GCA_033558105.1 Coccyzus lansbergi
ACGGCGCCCACCGCCTTGCCTGAGGAGGTAAAAGTGAAAAAAAATGGGGGTGATGGTGTCAGGGAACACCGAAACACACACGGAAACACCCCCAGAGCCACCTCGACCTCCTATAGATCCCTATGGAACCACATAGACCCTCCTATAGGTCCCTATGGAACCATATAGACCCTCCTATAGATCCCTGTGGAACCATATAGACCCCTATGGAACCCCAGAGACCCTCCTATTGATCCCTATGGAACCATATAGACCTTCCTATAGATCCCTGTGGAACCATATAGACCCCTATGGAACCCCAGAGACCCTCCTAAGGAACCATATAGACCCCTATGGAACCCCAGAGACCCTCCTATTGATCCCTATGGAACCATATAGACCCCTATGGAACCCCAGAGACCCTCCTATTGATCCCTATGGAACCATATAGACCCCTATGGAACCCCAGAGACCCTCCTATTGATCCCTGTGGAACCATATAGACCCCTATGGAACCCCAGAGACCCTCCTATTGATCCCTATGGAACCATATAGACCCCTATGGAACCCCAGAGACCCTCCTATAGATCCCTACGGAACCACATAGATCCTCCTATAGATCCCTAAGGAACCATATAGACCCCTATGGAACCATATAGACCCTCCTATAGATCCCTATGGAACCACATAGACCCTCCCTGTGCCCCTACAAACCTCCTTGAATCCCTGTATCCCTATAGACCCTCCCTGTACCACATTAGACCACCCTATATCCCTATAGATCTCCCTAATATCACCCCTAGGGCCTTCTCATATCCCTATAAACCACCCTGAATCCCTGTAGATCCTCCTCTATCCCTATAGACCTTCCCTGTGCCCCTGTAAACCACCTTGAGTCCCTATAGATCCTCCTATATACCTATAGATCCCCTATATCACCCACAGACCTTCCCTGTACCCCTATAAACCTCCTTGAATCCCTATAGATCCCCTCTATCCTATAGATCTCCTTAATATCACCCATAGGCCCTCCCCACACCCCTATAAACCTCCTTGAACCCCTATAGATCCCCCTAGATCCCTATAGACCACCCTATATCCCTATAGATCTCCCTAATATCACCCATAGGCCCTCCCTGTACCCATATAAACCTCCTTGAATCCCTAAAGATCCTCCTATGTCCCTATAGCCCTTCCCTGTGCCCCTATAAACCACCTTGAATCCCTATAGATCCCCCTAGATCCCTATAGACCACCCTATATCACCCACAGACCCTCCTGTGCCCCTATAAACCTCCTTGAACCCCTATAGATTCCCCTATATCCCTATAGACTCTCCTATACCTCTATAAACCTCCTTGAACCCCTATAGATCTCCCCAAATCCTCCCCCTAGACCCCAAAGCCCTGTTTTCCTCCCCCTTAAAGAGCTTTTTCTCCATCCCAGGACATCTCCTCTCCTCACCCAAAGTCCCCGAGACGACGTCCACCTTGTGCAGGACCCCGTCGCGCTCGGCGATGCCGGCTCCTCGCGCCCCGTACAGCCCCACGGCGTGGACCTCGTCCACGAAGGTCAGGGCCCCGTGAGAGTGGGCCACGTCGCACAGCTCCTCCAGGGGGGCGATGGAGCCTTTTGGGGGGGGGGGGAAAGGACACAACGTGAGGAACCGAAACCAGTTTTAGGGGGTTTGGAGACCCTCAAGAGGGTTTGAGGGCATCTCAGGTGGGTTTGGAGATCCTCAGGGGGGGTTTGAGGGCATCTCAGGGGGTTTGGAGACCCTCAAGAGGTTTTTAAGGCATCTCAGGCCGGTTTGGAGACCCTCAAGAGGGTCTGAGAGTATCTCAGGTGGGTTTGGAGACCCTCAAGAGGTTTTTAAGGCATCTCAGGGGGTTTGGAGACCCTCAAGAGGATTTATGGGCATCTCAGGGGGTTTGGAGACCCTCAAGAGATTTTGAGGGTATCTCAGGGGGTTTGGAGACCCTCAAGAGGATTTGTGGGCATCTCAGGGGGTTTGGAGACCCTCAAGAGATTTTGAGGGTATCTCAGGTGGGTTTGGAGACCCTCAAGAGGTTTTGAGAGTGTCTCAGGTGGGTTTGGAGACTCTCAAGAGGGTTTGAGGGCATCTCAGGTGGGTTTGGAGACTCTCAAGAGGTTTTGAGAGTGTCTCAGGTGGGTTTGGAGACTCTCAAGAGGGTTTGAGGGCATCTCAGGTGGGTTTGGAGACTCTCAAAAGGTTTCAAGGGCATCTCAGGGGGTTTGGAGACCCCCAAAAGGATTTGAGAGCATCTCAGAGCATTTTGAGGACATCTCAAGGGGGTTTGGAGACCCTCGGGTGGGGGGGGGGTGTTGAGGGCACCTCAAGGGGGTTTGTTGCTGTCCCACTGACCATCCATGGAGTGGACGGACTCGAAGGCGACGATCTTGGGGATGCCCGGGCGGCTCCTGGCCAGGAGCTGGTCGAGGTGCTCGGGGTCGTTGTGGCGGAAGACGTGCTTGGGGACTCCGCTGCGCAGGATGCCCTGGATCATGGACGCGTGGTTGCCCTCGTCCGAGAACACCTCACAGCCTGGGAAAAGGACCACTCGGTGGCCACCTCCACCGCCTCGAGGTGGCCTTGGAGGCTCTCAGGAGGTTTTATGGCATCTCAGGAGATTTTATAGGATCCCAAGAGGTTTTATAGGATCCCAAGAGGTTTTATAGACTCTCAAGTGGCTTTTTTGAGCTTCTCAGGAGGTTTTATAGGATCCCAAGAGGTTTTATAGGCTCTCAAGAGGTTTCAAAGAACCTCAAGTGGTATTTTTGAGCTTCTCAGGAGGTTTTATAGGATCTCAAGAGGTTTTATAGGATCCCAAGAGGTTTTGAAAAACCTCAAGTGGCTTTTTTGAGGTTCTCAGGAGGTTTTATAGGATCCCAAGAGGTTTTATAGACTCTCAAGAGGTTTTATAGACTCTCAAGTGGCTTTTTTGAGGTTCTCAGGAGGTTTTATAGGATCTCAAGAGGTTTTATAGGATCCCAAGAGGTTTTATAGACTCTCAAGTGGCTTTTTTGAGGTTCTCAGGAGGTTTTATAGGATCCCAAGAGGTTTTATAGACTCTCAAGAGGTTTTATAGACTCTCAAGTGGCTTTTTTGAGGTTCTCAGGAGGTTTTATAGGATCTCAAGAGGTTTTATAGGATCCCAAGAGGCTTTGAAGAACCTCAAGTGGCTTTTTTGAGCTTCTCAGGCAGTTTTATAGCATCTCAAGAGGTTTTGAAGAACCTCAAGTGCATTTTTTTCAGGTTCCCATGGACTTCTTTGGTTTCCCATGAACTTTTTTGTGTTCTCCAGAGGTTTTTTGGGATCTCCAGAGGGTTTTTGGGGTGCGGTACCTGGCAGGATGGCGGCGAGGGTGGCCAGGGAGGTGTCGTTGGCGGCGAAGCAGGAGGAGAAGAGGGCGGCTCGGGGCTGGCGGTGCAGCCGGGCCAGGGCTCGCTCCAGCGCCCCGTGCAGCGGGGACGTCCCCCCGATGTTCCGAGTGCCCCCCGAGCCCAGCCCGTGAGCCTCCACGGCCAGCCTGGGGGACACCACAGCTACTGGGGGGCACTGGGTGGGACTGATTGGGGGGACTGGGGGGGGGACTGGGAAGGGATTGGGAGGGACTGAGATGGGATTTGAATGGAGTAGGAGGGGATTGGGGGGGACTGGGAGGCACTGGGAAGGGATCGGGGGGGACTGGGAGGCACTGGGAAGGGATTCGGGGTTACGTGGAGGGGATTTGAAGGGACTGGGAGAGGATCGGGGGGGACTGGGAGGCACCGGGAAGGGATTGGGAGGCACTGGGAGGGGATTGGAGCGACAGGGATGGGATTTGAATGGACTGGGAGGGGATTGGGGGACTGGGAGGCACTGGAAGAGCATTGGGGGGACTGGGAGGGGATTGGGAGGGGGTTGGGGGGACTGGAAGGGGATTTGAATGGACTGGGAGGCACTGGGAGGGGATTGGGAGGGACTGGGAAGCACTGGGATGGGATTTGAGGGGATTGGGGGGATTGGGAGGGACTGGGAAGCACTGGGATGGGATTTGAGGGGATTGGGGGGACTGGGAGGCACTGGGAGAGGATTGGGAGCGACTGGGAGGGGACTGGGGGGACTGGGAGGCACTGGGAGGGGATTGGGAGGCACTGGGTGGCCCTGAGGATGGGTTAGGGCTGCTGGGGGTGGATATTGGAGCACTGGGGAGGTTTTGGGGGTTCCGTGTGGGGTCTTGGTGTTCCGTGTGGGGTTTTGGGGTTTCGCACCTTGCGGCCTGGATGACTTTGGGGTGTCGGCTCATGCCCAGGTAGTCGTTGGAGCACCAGAGCTCGAGGGGTCGGGGGGGACACCCCGCGAGGGCCAGGGGAGGCGCCTCGGCCCTGCGCCCCACGGCCGTGAACACCCGGTAGGTGTGGGAGCGACGCAGCCCGGCCAAGCGGCCCCCGAAAACCGCCTCGTACGGGAAGGCGTCCGCTGGGGGGAGAAGAAACGGGGTGAGGGGGGACCCCAAAACTCACAGGGAACCCACAAACCTCCCTCAGCCCCTAGAGAGATCCTACTCCCCACTATATAGACCCTAAACCCCTCAAAGAGGCCCTAAACCCCCTCAAGTAAATAGACCCTAAACCCCTCAAAGAGGCTCTAAAGCCCCTCAAATAAGCCCTAAACCCCTCAAATAAATAGACCCCCAAACCACTCAAATAAATAGGACCCAAACCCATCAAATAGGCCCTAAAAGCCCTGAAATAAATAGGCCCTAAACCCCTCAAATAGACCCCAAACCCCTCAAATAAATAACCCCTAAACCTCTCAAATAGGCACTAAAAACCCCTCAAATAAATAGGCCCTAAACACCTCAAATAAATAAGACCTAAAACCCCTCAAATAGGCCCTAAACCCCTCAAATAAATAAGCCCTAAACCTCTCAAATAAATAGGACCCAAACCCCTCAAATAGGCCCTAAAACCCCTCAAATAAATAGGACCCAAACCCCTCAAATAGGCCCTAAAACCCCTCAAATAAATAAGCCCTAAACCCCTCAAATAGGCACTAAAAGCCCTCAAATAGATCCTAAAAGCCCTCAAATAAATAGGACCCAAACCCTTCAAATAGGCCCTAAAAGCCCTGAAATAAATAGGCCCTAAACCCCTCAAATAGACCCCAAACCCCTCAAATAAATAACCCCTAAACCTCTCAAATAGGCACTAAAAACCCCTCAAATAAATAGGCCCTAAACACCTCAAATAAATAAGACCTAAAACCCCTCAAATAGGCCCTAAACCCCTCAAATAAATAAGCCCTAAACCTCTCAAATAAATAGGACCCAAACCCCTCAAATAGGCCCTAAAAACCCCTCAAATAAATAAGCCCTAAACCCCTCAAATAGGCACTAAAAGCCCTCAAATAGATCCTAAAAGCCCTCAAATAAATAGGACCCAAACCCTTCAAATAGGACCTTAACACCTCAAATAGGTCCTAAACACCTCAAATAGGCCCTAAAAGCTCTCAAATAGGACCTAAAAGTCCTCAAATAAGCCCTAAACCCCTCAAATAAATAGACCCCAAACCCTTCAAATAGACCCTTAAACCCTCAAATAGGCCCTAAACCCCTCAAATAAATAGGCCCTAAAAGCTCTCAAATAAATAGACCCTAAATCCCTCAAATAAATAGGTCCTAAAAGCTCTCAAATAGGCCCTAAAAGCCCTCAAATAAATAGGACCCAAACCCCTCAAATAAATAGACCCTAAACCCCTCAAATAGGCACTAAAAGCCCTCAAATAGATCCTAAAAGCCCTCAAATAGGTCCTAAACCCCCTCAAATAGACCCTAAAAGCTCTCAAATAAATAGGACCCAAACCCCTCAAATAGACCCTAAAAGCTCTCAAATAAATAAACCCTAAACCCCTCAAATAGGCCCCAAACTGCCTCGTGTGGGAAAGCATCAACTTGAGGGGTGTGGGGGATGGTGTGAGGCGGGGGGAGGGTCCCCAAAACTCACAGGGAACCCCCCAAACCTCCCTCAACCCCTATAGGGCAACCTAGAGCCACTCTGGAGCCCCTAATAAAGCCCTCTGTAGAGGTCCTAACCCCCCATATTGACCCTAAACCCCCTCATATACCTCCTATACTCCCCCACACACACCCTATGACCCCCCCATACAGCCCCTATACCCTTCCTGCCCCCTGATTTCCCCCTATACATCCCATACCCGTCCCCTATAGATCCTATAGGTTCCCCTTTACCAGGCATGTTCTCCTCCAGCCTCCTCTCCGGCGTCTCCTCCACGTTCTCCTCCAGCTCCAGCAGCCACTTCAAGGGAGCTTAATAATATATTTTTGGGGTGTATAGGTCAGGGTTGGGGGGTCAGAGGTCCATTTGGGGGGAGATATATATATATATATATATATATATATATATATATATAGGGGGGGACAGCCCTATAGGCTCTTTACCTTGAGTGGGGGGCGTGACGTCCTCCTGCACCTCGGGGGGAGCGCGTTGGATAAAGGGGGGACCCTCCCCCAGCTCGATGAAGGGGCAGTGGGAGGGGGAGCCTGGAAGAGAGAGAGGAGATGGGGGGGGGGGGGGAGGGGGCAGCACCCCAAAACGCTCCTATAGGGGCTGTCGGACCCAAATAGAGAGCCCCATAGCCCCTATAGAACCCTATAGCCCCTAGAGAGCCCCCATAGCCCCCTATAGAGCCCTATAGCCCCTAGAGAGCCCCCATAGCCCCCTAGAGAGCCCCATAGCCCCTAGAGAGCCCCCATAGCCCCCTAGAGAGCCCCCATAGCCCCTAGAGAGCCCCCATAGCCCCCTATAGAGCCCCATAGCCTCTAGAGAGCCCCCATAGCCCCCTATAGAGCCCCCATAGCCCCTTGAGAGCCCTATAGCCCCTAGAGAGCCCCCATAGCCCCTATAGAGCCCCCATAGCCCCTAGAGAGCCCCCATAGCCCCTAGAGAGCCCCTATAGCCCCTATAGAGCCCCCATAGCCCCTAGAGAGCCCCCCATAGCCCCTAGAGAGCCCCATAGTCCCCTAGAGAGCCCCATAGCCCCTATAGAGCCCCATAGCCCCTAGAGAGCCCCCATAGCCCCCTATAGAGCCCCACAGCCCCTAGAGAGCCCCACAGCCCCTATGGAGCCCCCCATAGCCCCCTAGAGAGCCCCATAGCCCCTGTAGAGCCCCATAGCCCCCTGTAGAGCCCCCATAGCCCCCTATAGAGCCCCCATAGCCCCTATAGAGCCCCCATAGCCCCCTGTAGAGCCCCACAGCCCCTAGAGAGCCCCCGTAATCCCCTATAGAACCCCCATAGCCCCCTATAGAGCCCCTAGACCCTCATATAGAGCCCCCATAGCCCATATACAGCCCCTAGACCCCACTATAGAGCCCCCATAGCCCCCATATACAGCCCCTAGACCCCTATAGAGGCCCTAGACCCCACTAGAGAGCCCCCATAGCCCCCCATAGAGCCCCCATATACAGCCCCTAGACCCCACTTTAGAGCCCCATAGCCCCCATATACACCCCTAGACCCCACTTTAGAGCCCCCATAGCCCCCATATACACCCCTAGACCCCACTTTAGAGCCCCCATAGCCCATATAGAGCCCCCATAGCCCCCTATAGAGCCCCTAGACCCACTATAGAGCCCCATAGCCCCCCCCCCCCCCCCCCATAGAGCCCCCCTTGGTTACCCGTGTGTGCTCGGGGGGGCGCGGTGGCCAGGGCTCTCGCCAGCCAGGGGTGTCGAGCCAGGACCGGGCAGCGCAGGAGAGAGGCCATGACACTATGGGGAGAGCGACCCACAAGTTATGGGGCAGGGAGGGCCTTCCCCACCCTCCCCCACCCCCCTGCTGCCCCATATCAGACCCACACGCACACCCCCCCCCCCACCCCAGGGCCTTATCAGCCTCCGAGGCCTTATCAGGATCCCACACCTGCCCCACGGCCTGAGGGAAAGGGGGTGGGACCCATAGATCCTGCCCCACAAGTCACTTGGGGGTCACCACACACCCCTCCCCAAACAGGACACAGGACCCATGGATCCTGCCCCATAAGTCACTTGGGGACCACCACACCCCTCAAACAGGACCCATAGATCTTGCCCCATAAGACACTTAGGGGTCACTACACCCCCTAAAGGAGACCCACGATCTATAGATCCTGCCCCATAAGACACTTAGGGGTCACTACACCCCCTAAAGGAGACCCACGATCTATAGATCCTGCCCCATAAGACACTTAGGGGTCACTACACCCCCCCCCCCCCCCCAAAGGGGACCCAGGACCCATACATCCTGCCCCACAAGTCACTTGGGGGGTCACCTCCCCCCCCCCCCCCCAACAGGACACAGGACCCATAAGTCCCACCCCACACCCCACTTAGGGGTCACAAAATCCCCCCCTAAGTGAACCCAAGACCCAAAAATCCTGCCCCATAAATCACTCGGGGGGTCCAGACCCATAGTTCTTCCCCCCACTTGGGGACCCAGGACCCATAGATCCCCACTCCACTTAGGGGTCACCCCTTCCCCCCAAAGGGACTCAGCACCCCATAGACCCCCACTTAGGGGGTCCCACCCCCTCCCGAGTCGACCCAGCACCCCATAGATCCCCACTTAGGGGTCCCAGCCCCACAGACCTGTTGCCCTTCACTGAGGACGAACAACCAGCACTGCCCTCCCAACCCCTGGGCCCCCCACATCTGATAAGAACCCCTGGGCGGGAGGGGGCGGGGCAAGGAGGGGGTGGGGGGGGAGCCTGAGCCCTTCTAGGACCCCCAAGGACCCTCTAGAGACCCATTTAGGATCTTCTGAGACTATTCTGTGACCCCCCCCCCCCCCGCCCAAGAACCATCTAGAAGCCTCCGAGACCCCTTTAAGGTCTCCTAGAACCTTTCCGGGACCTCATGGGACCCTCTAGATCCACCTGAGGCCCTTTAGGTCCTTCTGGGACCCTTCTAGGACCCCCAAGAACCTTCTGGAACCCTCAGTGCCCCCTTAAGGTCCTTCTAGGACCCTTCTAGGACCTCCAAGAACCTTCTGGAACCCTCTGGGGGGTCAGGTGAGGTCCATCATTCTCATCCCATGACTCTCAAACCTTCTGGAAATCCACAAAAAGGTGGATTTGGGGCCAGAAAAGGTGGATTTGGGGAGAGAAAAGGTGGATTTGGGGCACAAAAGGTGGGTTTGGGGGTGAAAAAGGTGGATTTGGGGACACAAAAAGTGGGGTTTGGGGCACAAAAGGTGGATTTGGGGGTGAAAAAGCCACAGAACTTCCACAACCGATTTATTGCGAAGGTCGAAGTGGTTCCCGGGGATGAAACGGAACAAAAAAAAAAGTTCTTTGTCTGATCTTGAGAGAGAGGAAGAAGAAATCCTGAGGTTTCCAGAGGGAGAGAGAGTTTGGTTGGTGCTGGGACCGTCCGGGAGAAGCTTCTAGAAGTGTCCGAGGTGGTGGGAGAAGAGTCGGGAGAAGGTGTCGTTTCCCATTGAGGTTCGTTCCATTAATTAGTGCGAGGAAGAGGCGGAAGGAGTCGGAGTTGGAGCCGCGGAGAAGGTTTCAGGTCCTGTCGGAGCTGATTTTTGTCTCCGAGTCCCCTCAGGTGTCTCCTCTCGAGCCCCTCGAGGAGCCCGAGGATCCAACTAACAACCTCCTGGATGCACTTCGGGTCTTCTCGGGCCTTTCTAGGACCTTCAGGACCCTCCTGGCTGCCTTTAGGCCCTTCGAGGACCTTCCTAGGACCCCCAGGAACCTTCTAGAGCCTCTTGGGAGGCCTCTCGAGCGCCTTCTAGAAGCCTGAGGAACCCCCTGGAGGCACCAGGGACCCTTCGGGGTCTTGAAGAACCAGCAGGGACTTGTTAGATCCGCCCGAGACCCATTGAAGGGACTTGGAGGACCCTCCTAGGACCATCAAGAACCTGTTGGCTCCACCCGGGACCCTTTAGGGCCTTCGAGGATCCTTCTAGAACCCCCAGAGGTCCCTTTAGGGTCTTCCCGAAGCCTGAGGAACCCTCCGGACACTCCCCCGATCCCTTTAGGGTCTTCCGGGAGCCCCAGGAACCTTCTAGAAACTCTCAGGACTTGGGGAAGGGGTTTCTCAGTTCCTCTTCTTCTTCTTGCCTCCGCGGCTCCTTCTTCTGGGTTTTGGTGGAGCCGCCTTCTCCTCCTTTTCCTTCTCCTCCTCCTTTTCCTTCTCCTTCTCCTCCTCCTTTTCCTTCTCCTTCTCCTCCTCCTTTTCCTTCTCCTCCTCCTCCTCCTCCTTCTTCTCCTTTTCCTCCTTTTCCTCCTTCTCCTTTTTCTCCTTCTTCTCCTTTTCCTCCTTTTCCTCCTTCTCCTTTTTCTCCTTCTCCTCCTTCTCCTTCTTCTCCTTTTCCTTTTTCTCCTTCTCCTTCTTCTCCTTTTCCTTTTCCTCCTTTTCCTTTTCCTTTTTCTCCTTTTCCTCCTTCTCCTTTTTCTCCTTCTCCTTTTCCTTTTCCTCCTTCTCCTTTTTCTCCTTCTCCTTCTCCTTCTCCTTCTCCTCCTTTTCCTTTTTCTCCTTTTCCTTCTTCTCCTTTTCCTCCTTTTCCTCCTTCTCCTTTTCCTCCTTCTCCTTTTTCTCCTTCTCCTTCTTCTCCTTTTCCTTTTTCTCCTTTTCCTTCTTCTCCTTATCCTCCTTTTCCTCCTTCTCCTTCTTCTCCTTTTCCTTTTTCAGCTTCTCCACCTCCTCCTTCCCCTTCTCCTTCTCCCTCTTCACCTTCTCCGCGATTTCTTCCACCTGCAGCCTCTCCTTCTCCCTCATCTTCTCGTCCTTGCGCTTCGCCTCCTTCTTGAACTTCCGCAGCATCTCCTGGATCATCCTCTCCCTCTCCTCCTGCTCCTTCTGCCGAGCTCTGAATCCAGCCATGACCCAGCCCTTCTCCTTCAGGGCCGGGGGAGGCTCCATCTTCTCCAGCTCCTCCTTCCTTGGGCCAGAGCTTCTCACAACCTTCTTCTTCTTCTCCTCCTCCTCCTCTTTGGCTTCCAAGGGCTTCAGGTTGGAATAGAGCCACCAGGCCCCGAGCAGGCCCAGCACTCCGGGAACCACCAAATGCACAACATTCAGCAGCACAGAACCCATCCTTGACCTCTCAAGCCTGACCCGACCACCAGGACACGCTCAGAGGGACCCTTCGATCCCGGGAGGCCTTTGGGGGTGACCCTGGGGGCAGAGTTTGTCTCCTGCAGCAGCTTCGCTCCTCGAGCAGCTCCGAGCGAGACACAGGCAGCTCCAGGTCCAGAGCCCACCTGCTCCCTCCAGGCTCTGCTGGAGAGTGAGGCCAGAGGGGGCTGCGCCCTCTGTTTATAGAGGGGGGTCCCCTGGGCTGCGGGTGATGTCACAGGTGACATCACAAAGGGTGACCTCTCAGAGGGTGACCTCTCAGAGGGTGACCTCACAAAGGGTGACCTCTCAGAGGGTGACATCACAAAAAGGGTGACCTCACAGAGGCCAAGGCCACGGCCGCCACCCACCTGGGGGGGGGGGGAGGGGGCACCAAAGGGGCTTTGGGGGGCAGGGGGAAAAAGGTGGGTTTGGGGACACAAATAGTAGGTTTTGGGGCAGGAAAGGTGGATTTGGGGGCACAGAAAGTCCCTGAAGGGGTCCTGGGGGGGAGCTATAGGGTTCCAGTGGGTCCCTAAGAGAGTCCTGGGGGGCTCAGAGGGGTCCTGGGGGGGTCCCCAGAGGGATCCTGGGGGGTCCCTGAGGGGGTTCTGGGGTCCCTAAGGGGGTTCTGATGGTCCCTCGAGGGCTTCTGGGATCCCTAGAAAGGTCCTTGTGGGTTTCTAATGGGGTCCTGGAGTGCTTCTGGGATCCCTAAAGGGGTCCTGGGGGTCTCTAATGGGGCTCAGGGATCCCTAAGAGGGTTCTGGGGGTCCCTAAGGGGGTTCTAGGGGTCCCTAAGGGGGTTCTGGGCTCCCTCAAGGGCTCCTGGGAAACCCCAAAGTGTCCTGAGTGTCCCTAAAAGGTCCCGCCCCCCACCCCAAACCCCTTATTCTCCCCAAAAATAAACCACATCCACTCCCAAATTCTCAACCATGAACTTTATTCCAAGGCTTTTACAAACCGGGGCTTCCCAAACTGCCCCCACCCTGTGCCTCAGTTTCCCCCTCCCTGTTATTTTTTTGGGGGAGGGTCCCCCCCAGTTTTTACCCCCCCACCCCCTCCCAGGGCCCGGCCCAGCCTGTGGCCCCAGGGAAGGAAGGTTTGGGGGTGCTGGTGATTTGATTTTTTTTGGGGGGGAATTGCACGGGTTTAGCCCTTAAAAAGTGTAATTTTTGGGGGGGGGGAAATCAAAAAGAGGGGGGGTCGACGCCGAACTTGAGGCGATGGAGAAGGGTCTTGGCAGGAAGAAGGGCCTGGAGGGGAAGAAATGGGGGTTGGACACCCCAAAAAAAACACCCTCTGGGGACAAATGGTTCAGCCCAGAGACACCTTCCCCCCCCTTCCCCTTTACAATGGTTCAGTCCAACCCCATCCAAGCCATTCCCAGTGCTCCCAGTGCTCCCAGTCGCACTCAAGAGGTGGCGTTTTCCCCTCCCAACCCCTTCCCAGTGCTCCCAGTTGGACTCAGGGGGTGGCGTTTTTAAACCCCCAACCCCTTCCCAGTGCTCCCAGTGGGACTCAGAGGGCGGTGTTTGCCCCCCCAACCCATTCCCAGTGCTCCCAGTGCTCCCAGTGGGACTCAGGGGATGGTGTTTGCCCCTCCTAGTGCTCCCAGTTGACTCAGGGGGGTGATGTTTCCCCCCCAACCCATTCCCAGTGCTCCCAGTGCTCCCAGTCGCACTCATGAGGTGGCGTTTTCCCCTCCCAACCCCTTCCCAGTGCTCCCAGTGGGTGCTCACAGGGTGGTGGACGTAGCCCCCGCAGGGGTAGCACCAGGCGGAGAGGTCCCTCAGGCTGAGCACCAGGGGGTGTCCGGCCCCCTCCCCGTGTTCCACCATGTGTCCCTCCACGTAGCGGCCGCACAGCACCTGGGGGGGGGGGGGGGGGGGGGTCAGGGCGGTAACTGGGAAGGACTGGGAGGGAGTGGGGAAGGCTGGGGTCTGACCTGGTGGCAGCTGAGGCAGAGCCAGTTCTCGCGGCGGCTCCCGCAGGCCCCGCAGGGGGGGCTCCCGGTCAGCCCTGCCCCCCCGGGTGGAGGGGGGGCCACCGCCCCCAGGTGGGGGCAGCTCCGCAGGGGGACCACGGCCCACAGCGAACCCTGCGAAGGGTTAAAAAAATACCTGAGGACCCCTCCCCTGAACCCCCTTTTACCCCCTTAGCCCCTAACCCCACCTTCTTCTACCTCCCAAATACCCTCAGTCCCCACTTTAGACCCCCCAGTCCCTCCTTTTTATCCTAAACCCTTCCCTATCCCTATTAGCCACGCCCCCTTTCTTAACCACGCCCCTTCAGCTCTTAGCCATGCCCCCTTACTCCCTCCAGCTCCTTCCCCCAGCCCCAAAAATGCTCCGAATTGCCCCAAAAGGCCCAAACTGCCTCAACATGTAGTGATCGCAGAGCCCAAAATGCCCTAAACTGCCCCAAAACGTGGTGATCACACAGACCCCAAAAATGCCCCAAACTGCCCCAAAACCCCAAACCTCCAATTGCCCCCAAACCACCTCAAACTGCCCCAAAGCTCAGTGTTTGCGCAAACCTCAAAGCTGCCCCAGTCCCTCCTTTCTGCCCCAAAGGCCCCAATCCCTTCCCCATCCCCACAGGCCACGCCCCCTCGCTTAACCACGCCCACTCATCTCTTAGCCACACCCCCTTTACCTCCTCCAGCTCCTCCTCCTCCCAGGTCCCCTCAGCCCCTTGGGAAGGGGTGTGGCCAGGCTCAGGCTCCGCCCCCTCAGCCCCTTTTGAGGTGGGGGGTCCCCCCTTTTCTTCTTCTTCTCCCTTTTCCCCCTCGAGTTGCAGCTCCTCCAGCCTCAAAATGGCTGTCAGGGCTGGGGAGGGGGTGTCCTCTGGCTCCGAGGGGGTTGCTAAGGGAGAGAAGAGGGGGATAAGCAGTTTGGGGGTCCCAGACCACTTTGGGGGTGATGAGAGGGTGGGTTTTTGGGGGGGGGTTTGTCTCACCCGGGGGCAGCCGCAGACACCCCCAGTGTGGCCGCTGGGCTCGCCGGGTCCTGGCCAGAGCGGCCACGGCCGCCACTTGGGGGGTGCCCGGCGGGGGGAGGGTTGGGGGAGCCCCCAGGAGCACCCCCAGGCACCGAGACACCCCCTCGGCCGTCACCCCGAGGTTGTAGCCGCCCTAAGATTTGGGGGAATGGTTAGAAGCACCCCCAGACCCCAATTACCCACCTTCACCCCACAAAACACACCCTTAGGGACCCCAATTCCCCCCCCTTGACCACCCAAGACCCTTCTTGAAGCCCTCAAGGTGACCCCAATTCCCTCCCCATGACCCCAATTATCTAATTCCCCTCCTTCACCCCCCAAAACATATGCTGCCCCATAGTCCCCCCTGCTGCTCCACAGCGCCCCCTGGTGGCCTATAGAGCACATGCAGCCCTAGAGCTCCCTGCTGCTCCATAGCGCCCCCTGGTGGCCTATAAAGCACATGCTGCCCCTTAGCACCCAATGACCCCAATTACCTAATTCTCCTCCTTCACCCCCTAAAACACACCCTTAGGGACCCCAATTCCCCCCCCCCGACCCCCCAAGACCCTCCTTGAAGCCTCTGGAGACCCCAATTCCGACCCCAGACCCTCCCAGACCTCCCCAAACCTCCAGCACGAGGACCAGGCGCCCCCCGGCCAGCCCCCCCAGCAGGTGGGTCAGGACCCCGAAGGTGGAAGGGGACACCAGGCAACCCCCGAGAGGGTCCCCCCTCCCCGCGTCGAAGCCTGCCGACACCAGCACCAGCTCGGGGGCAAACTGGGGAGAGGAAAGGGGGGTCAAGGTGGGGGTCAGACACCCCCCCAACCCCCCATTTCCCTCCCCGAACCCCCAACTCCTCCACCTTCCCCCTCCAGACCCACTTCTCACTCTCCAGCAGCCATTTTTACCAATTCTCCCCCATGTCCTCCCATCCCAGACCCATTTTCCCCCCAACCAGGTCCCATTTTCCCCTCCTCAGGTCCCATTTTCCCCCCCAGACCCATTTTTCCCCCAACCAGGTCCCATATTCCTCCCCATTCCCCTCCCCCTTTGCCCCCAACCCCCCCATTCCCCCTCCCCAGGTCCCATATTCCCCCCAAGTCCCATTTTCCCCCCGTTCCCTTCCCCTTTTCCCCCCCACCCCCCCATTTCCCCCCCAGGACCCATTTTTCCAGTTCTCCCCCACGTCCCCCCCATCCCAGACCCATTTCCCTCCCATGAACCCTCCCCAGACCCCTTTATCCCCCCAACCACGTCCCATTTTCCTCCCCATTCCCCTCCCCTTTTACCCCCAACCCCCCCATTTCCCTCCCCAGCCCCCATTTTCTCCCCATTTCCCCCATTTTCCCCCCCTCCCCATATATTTTTTCCCCCCCAAACCTCGCAGGCGACGGGCATCACGACACCGAGAGCAGCCGCCAAGTACTCGGGGTCCCCAGCCCGAGGTCCCCCCCAACCCACGTTGAGGGTGAAGCCGGCGCCCGGGCCCCTCCCTCGCCGACCGGGAGCCCCCCCACGACCCCCCGGGAAGAAACAGCCGTCGTGGCGATGGAGGGAGATGTAGAGCACACTGTGGGGGGAAAAAATGGGGTGAGAGACACCCCACTTTACTCCTCCAGCCCACTTTTTTTCCCCCCCCACTCCCCCCCCCCGCCAAGTCCCACCTGGGATCCTCCTCGAAGATCTCCTGAGTTCCGTTGCCGTGATGGACGTCCCAGTCGAGGATCAGCACCCTTTGGGGGACACAGTCACATACCCTGCCCCATAGATATAGCCCCTGCCCCATAGATTCCGCCCCATAGATACCTGAGTGCCCCCCCCGCCAGGCGCTGCCCGTGCCGGGCGGCCACGGCCACGTTGTTGAGGAGGCAGAAGCCGCCGGCGTCCCCGGGGCCCGCGTGGTGACCAGGGGGACGAACCACGGCCAAGGCGTTGCGGACCTGGGGGGCAGGACCCACAGTGACCCATAGAATCAGCTAGAGTGACCCCCAAAGGAACCCTATACTCCCCACTTGCTGCTCCATAGCGCCCCCTGGTGGCCTATAGAGCACATGCTGCCCTTTAGCACCCAATGACCCCAATTACCTCATTCTCCTCCTTCACTCCCCAAAACACACCCTTGGTGACCCCAATTCCCCCCCTTGACCCCCCAGAGACTCTCCTTGAAGCCTCAAGGTGACCCCAACTTCCCCCCCATGACCCCAATTACCAAATTCCCCTCCTTCACCCTCCAAAACATATGCTGCCCCATAGCCCCCCCCCCTGCTGCTCCATAGCGCCCCCTGGTGGCCTATATAGCACATGCTGCCCCCTAGACCCTGCTGCCCCATAGCTCCCCCTGGTGGCCTATATAGCACATGCTGCTCCATAGCACCCCCTGCTGGTCTATAAAGCACATGCCGCCCCAGAGTGCCTTCTAGTGCCCCATAGCCCCCCCATTACACCCCATCTGCCCCACATCTGCCCCATAGCGCCCCCTACCTGGCCGGAGAGGACGGCGGTGACGGCGGCGCAGGCGGTTCCGGCCGCCAGGCGTGCGCAGGCGTAGGATTGGGGGCAGAGGAAGATGGAGTTGTAGCGGGAGGCGGCCGCCCGCAGCTCCCGCGCCCGCAGCCTCGGGGTGGCCGCCAGCGCC
>JAUMJK010002858.1:0-11678 GCA_033558105.1 Coccyzus lansbergi
GGGACACCACTTGTCACTGGCCTCCAGCTGGACTGAACTCCATTTCCCAGCACTCTCTGGGCCCTTCCCGGCGGCCCCCGCGCTCCCGCCCTTCCCCGGGCGTTTCCGGTTATGGCGCCTTTCGAGCCGGCGGCTCTGCCTGAGCTGCTGCCGCTCTTCTACCGCCGCCTCTTCCCGCACGGGGCGTACGGCCGGTGGCTGCGATACGGCGGCGGTGAGAGGGGCCACGGCAACCGGAGAGTAGGGGGAAGGTTTTCCCGGAAAGGGCCATTGGGCGTTGGAACAGGCTGCCCAGGGAGGGGGTTGATTCCCCTTCCCTGGAGGTGTTTAAGGGACGGGTGGATGAGGCCTTGAGGGACATGGGTTAGTGTTTGATGGGAATGGTTGGACTAGAAGATGCGATGGGTCTCTTCCAACCTGGTTGTGCTGTGGTTCTGTGAATGGGGATGCTGGACCAGGGTGGGGAATACTGGGAATGGAGGGAGGACACGACTGGGGATGCTGGACTGGGGTGGGGGACACTGGGACCGGGCTGGGGATATGGGATCCAAGGGGGAACACTGGGAACAGGGGGAGGACACCTCTGGGGATGCTGGACCAGGAGGGGAATACTGGGAATGGGGGGAGGACATGGCTGGGGATGCTGGACCAGGAGGGGAATACTGGGAATGGGGGGAGGACACGACTGGGGATGCTGGACCAGGAGGGGAATACTGGGAATGGGGGGAGGACACGGCTGGGGATGCTGTACCAGGAGGGGAATACTGGGAATGGGGGGAGGACATGGCTGGGGATGCTGGACTGGGAGGGGGATACTGGGAATGGGGGGAGGACACGGCTGGGGATGCTGGACTGGGAGGGGGATACTGGGAATGGGGGGAGGACATGGCTGGGGATGCTGGACCGGGAGGGGGACACTGGGACTGGGCTGGGGATATGGGACCAGGGTGGGGGGACACTGGGAATGGGGGGAGGACACGGCTGGGGATGCTGGACCTGGAGGGGAATACTGGGAATGGGGGGAGGACACGACTGGGGATGCTGGACTGGGAGGGGAATACTGGGAATGGGGGGAGGACACGGCTGGGGATGCTGGTCCAGGAGGGGAATACTGGGAATGGGGGGAGGACACGACTGGGGATGCTGGACCAGGAGGGGGACACCAGGAATGGGTGGGGGACACTGAGACTTGGCTGCGGACATGGCTGGGGTGGGGGGGCACACCGGGTCTGGGTCGGGGGGGGGGCCACAAAGAGGGCTGGGAACGAGGTCCTGGGCCAGCACTGGGGGAGCAGGCAGGGGCACTGAGCGGGGTCCAGGGCGCTCAGGGATGCAGGGGACGGGGAGGGGGTGGGGGCTCCTAGATTGGGAGGGTGAGGGATGCAGCCAGAGGGCTGGGGGCAACACTCGGGGTCCTGGCGCTCAGGCCATCCCCCCCCCTCCCCCCCCACACAGTGGTGAAGAACTACTTCCAGCTGCGGGAGTTCTCCTTCACGCTGCGAGATGACGTCTACGTGCGGTTCCAGTCCTTCGGCAGCCCCCAGGAGCTGGAGCGCGAGCTGCAGAAGCTGAACCCCTACAAGATCGACATCGGGGCGGTCTACTCCCACCGGGTGAGCCCTGTTCCCGTCCCAGCACCGAGCGGCAACCGGGGTGCTCGTGGGGACCCCGCTTGTGGCTGAGTCCATCCTTCTCCTTGAATCCTGTGTCCAGTCGTGGGCCCCTCGGCACAAGGAGGATGTTGAGGCTCTGGAGAGAGGCCAGAGAAGAGCCACGAGGCTGGGGAAGGGGCTGGAGAACAGGCCCTATGAGGAGCGGCTGAGAGAGCTGGGGGGGTTTCTCCTGGAGAAGAGGAGGCTGAGAGGAGACCTCATTGCTCTCTGCAACTCCCTGAGAGGAGGTTGTGGAGAGGAGGGAGCTGGGCTCTTCTCCCAAGGGACGGGACGAGAGGGAATGGCCTCAAGCTCCACCAGGGGAGATTTAGGCTGGAGATTAGGAGGAAGTTTTTCACGGAAAGGGTCATTCGGCACTGGAACTGCCCAGGGAGGTGGTTGATTCCCCTTCCCTGGAGGTGTTTAAGGCACAGGTAGACGAGGTCTTGAGGGACACGGTTTGGGGTTTGATAGGAATGGTTGGACTCGCTGATCCGATGGGTCTCTTCCAACCTGCTTGTTCTGTGATTCTCTGCAGCCCAACCAGCACAACACGGTGCACATGGGAGCCTTCCAGCCGCAGGAGAAGGAGCTGGTCTTCGACATCGACATGACAGACTACGATGACGTCCGGAGGTGCTGCAGGTGCTGAGGGCGCTCGCAGCTCGAGCTGGAGGGGCTGGTGGGGCTGGGAGGGCGCGCAGGGCGCTTGACTCAACGCCTTCGCCTCCAGCTCGGCTGACATCTGCTCCAAGTGCTGGACCCTGATGACCATCGCCGTCCGCGTCATCGACCGCGCGCTCGTGGGTGAGGGACCTGGCGTCGTCCTTGGGCACTGAGGACGTGCTCAGAGAATCAATCACCAGGTTGGAAGAGACCCGTCGGATCGTGGAGTCCAACCGTTCCCATCAATCTCTAACCCGTGTCCCTCAGCACCTCGTCCACCCGTCCCTCAAACACCTCCAGGGAAGGGGACTCAACCCCCGCCCTGAGCAGCCTCTGACACTAACCAGCGACACTTTCCGTGAAGGATTTTTTCCTGATGTCCGTCCTGAGCCTCCCCTGGTGGAGCTTGAGGCCATTCCCTCTCGTCCCGTCCCTTGGGAGAAGAGCCCAGAGCTCCCTCCTCTCCACAACCTCCTCTCAGGGAGTCACAGAGAGCAGTGAGGCCTCCTCTCAGCCTCCTCTTCTCCAGGAGAAACCCCCCCAGCTCTCTCAGCTGCCCCTTGTAAGGCCTGTTCTCCAGGTCCAGACCACACTTTGCCGCTGGCATCTCGCGGACCCCAAGACAGCTCGTGGGGCTGGGGGCGCAGGGCCTGTGCAGGCCCCGAGCAGGATCGCGCTGCTGCTTTCCCTGCAGAAGAGGTTTAAGGGTCACTGGGCAGCGTCACAAGCTGCCCAGGGAGGGCGTTGAGTCCCCTTCCCTGGAGGTGTTGAAGGGACGGGCGGACGAGGCGCTGGGGGACGTGGGTTAGTGCTTGATGGGAACGGTTGGCCTCCACGATCCGCTGAGTCTTTTCCGACCTGCCGACCCTCTGATTCTTTTCCCCCCAGAGGACCTGGGGGTCCGGCACCGCCTGTGGGTGTACTCGGGCCGCAGGGGTGTCCACTGCTGGGTTTGCGATGACTCGGTGCGGAAGTGGTCCCCGGCTCTGCGAGCGGCCGCCGTGGAGTACCTGACGCTGGTGAAGGTGGGTGTTGGGGTGGGGGGGGACGGGGACGCCGGGCGGCCCTGCTCGCCGCCATCCCCTGCCCGACGCCGCCGTCCCCGCAGGGTGGAGCAGAGACGGTGAAGAAGGTGAACCTCGCCGAGCCCGTCCACCCCTTCATCAGGTTGGTGAGGACCCCCCTGCCCGCCCCTGCGGCTGCCCCCGTGGCGCTGAGCGTCTCCCTGCTGCCCGGCAGGCGCTCGGTCGCCGTGGTGGAGAAGCACTTCGAGGCGTACGCGCTGGTGGGACAGGACATCCTGGGCAGTCCGGAGAGCTGGGAGAAGGTGCTGGCCCTCGTCCCAGAGGATATCCTTGCCAGAGCGGGCGGGCCCGAGCGAGGCTGTGGGCCAGGGGGAGCAAGGGTTGGTAGTTGTCCGCCGTGTCCCGCCGTCAGCCTTGACCGCCCGGCACAGCACCGTGAGGCGCTGCAGGGAGAATTCCCCAGGAAGAGGGACTCGGTGCAGCGCTGGGAGCTGCTGAAGGGCAGGATGGAGCGGACGAGGGTGAGTGGATGACGAGCAGGGGGATTGAGAGAATCGCCAGGATGGGAAAAAACCCACGGGATCGCGGAGGCCGACCCTTCCCATCGAGCACTGACCCGTGTCCCTCAGCACCTCGTCTCACCCGTCCCTTAAACCCCTCCAGGGAAGGGGACTCAACCCCCTCCCTGGGCAGCCTGTTCCAATGCCCAGTGACCCTTTCCATGAAAATTTTTTTCCTAATGTTCAGCTTAAACCTTCCTTGGTGGAGCTTGAGGCCATTCCCTCTCGTCCTGTCCCTTAGGAGAAGAGCCCAGAGCTCCCTCCTCTCCACAACCTCCTCTCAGGGAGTCGCAGAGAGCAATGAGCTCTCCCCTCAGCCTCCTCTTCTCCAGGAGAAACCCCCCCCCCAGCTCCCTCAGCCGCTCCTCTTCTTCTCCGGCCCCTTCCCCAGCTTCGTTGCTCTTCTCTGGACTCTCTCCAGAGCCTCAACATCCTCCTTGTGCTGAGGGCCCCACACCCGACCCCAGGATTCGAGGCTGGGTCTCCCCAGAGGGAGAATCGCCTCCCTGGCCCTGCTGGCCACGCCGGCTCTGCTCCGAGCCCAGCTGCCCTTGGCCTCCTCGGCCACAGTCTGTTTCTTGCGGCCTCCCCCGGGCCCTGGTGTCCCTGCAGAAGCCGGGAGGGAGCGGGAAGAGCGGCCCGTGCTACGCGGACTGGGAGATCATGCTGCAGTTCTGCTTCCCTCGCCTCGACGTCAACGTCAGCAAAGGCTTGGGGCACCTCCTCAAGAGCCCCTTCAGCGTTCACCCCAAAACAGGTGAGGCAGGGGGGGACCCCGGGCCGGGCGCGTGGCCGTTCCCGTCCTTCCAGACCGTAGAACCGCCAGCTTGAGAGTCACGGAATCACAGAACAAGCAGGTCGGAAGAGACCCATCGGATCAGCGAGTCCAACCGTTCCTATCGCACCCACTTTGCCATGTCGAGTGTCTCGTTTCTTTATTTTCTTCTGCAACATTTAAATTTTTTTTTTTTTCAACTAAATCACGGGATTAGAGCTAGATAAACGTATCGCGGGAGAGCGTTAACGATGACGTTTCTTCGAAGGAAGTCAGGGTCCCTAACACTCGCCTCCAAAGTGCTGCGAAGCAAAGGAGAAGCAGAACCTTTGGGGTTCGAAGCGTCTTGGTGTAATCCCTGAGAGGAGAACACTTTTCCGAAAATGAAAACCTTATTTTTCGGTGCTCCTGAAAGTAATTATTGTAAAGCTGCGGCGACTCCTCTCTCTCTCTCTCTCCCTCTCTCTCTCTCTCTCTCTCTCTCTTTCGCAGGTCGTGTCTCGGTGCCGCTCGACCTGCAGCGGTTGGAGCAGTTTGATCCGTTCGCCGTCCCCACTATAAGGTGGGTGAGTGGGGCTGGGGGAACTGGGAGGGGTCCCAGTGATGCCTGCAGCTCCCCAATGTCACTCTGTCCCCCCTTAACGTCCCTCTGTCCCCCCAAGTGTCCCTCTGTCCCCCAAGTGTCCCTCTGTCCCCCCAACCTCCCTCTGACCCCCCAACCTCCCTCTGTCCCCCCAACCTCCCTCTGTCCCCCCAACGTCCCTCTGTCCCCTCACAGTCCCTCTGTCCACTCAACGTCCCTCTGTCCCCTCAACCTCCCTCTGTCCCCCCTTAACGTCCCTCTGTCCCCCCTTAACGTCCCTCTGTCCCCTCAACGTCCCTCTGTCCCCCCTCAACGTCCCTCTGTCCCCTCAACGTCCCTCTGTCCCCCCTTAACGTCCCTCTGTCCCCTCACAGTCCCTCTGTCCCCTCAATGTCCCTCTGTCCCCCCAACATCCCTCTGACCCCCCAACGTCCCTCTGTCCCCTCAACGTCCCTCTGTCCCCTCAACGTCCCTCTGTCCCCTCAACGTCCCTCTGTCCCCTCTTAACGTCCCTCTGTCCCCTCTTAACGTCCCTCTGTCCCCCCAACGTCCCTCTGTCCCCCCAACGTCCCTCTGTCCCCCCAACGTCCCTCTGTCCCCCCAACGTCCCTCTGTCCCCTCAACGTCCCTCTGTCCCCTCTTAACGTCCCTCTGTCCCCTCTTAACGTCCCTCTGTCCCCTCAACGTCCCTCTGTCCCCTCTTAACGTCCCTCTGTCCCCTCAACGTCCCTCTGTCCCCTCAACGTCCCTCTGTCCCCTCAACGTCCCTCTGTCCCCTCAACGTCCCTCTGTTCCCCCTCAACGTCTCTCTGTTCCCCCTCAACGTCCCTCTGTCCCCCCTCAACGTCCCTCTGTCCCCCCAACGTCCCTCTGTCCCCCCAACGTCCCTCTGTCCCCTCAATGTCCCTCTGTCCCCTCAATGTCCCTCTGTCCCCCCTCAATGTCCCTCTGTCCCCCCTCAATGTCCCTCTGTCCCCCCTCAACGTCCCTCTGTCCCCTCAACCTCTCTCTGTCCCCTCAACCTCTCTCTGTCCCCTCAACGTCCCTCTGTCCCCTCACAGTCCCTCTGTCCCCTCACAGTCCCTCTGTCCCCTCAACCTCCCTCTGTCCCCTCAACCTCCCTCTGTCCCCCCTCAACGTCCCTCTGTCCCCCCAACGTCCCTCTGTCCCCCCAACGTCCCTCTGTCCCCCCAACGTCCCTCTGTCCCCTCAATGTCCCTCTGTCCCCTCAATGTCCCTCTGTCCCCCCTCAACGTCCCTCTGTCCCCCCTCAACGTCCCTCTGTCCCCCCAACGTCCCTCTGTCCCCCCAACGTCCCTCTGTCCCCCCAACGTCCCTCTGTCCCCCCCAACGTCCCTCTGTCCCCCTCAACGTCCCTCTGTCCCCTCAACGTCCCTCTGTCCCCTCAACGTCCCTCTGTCCCCCTCAACGTCCCTCTGTCCCCTCAACCTCTCTCTGTCCCCTCAACGTCCCTCTGTCCCCCCTCAACGTCCCTCTGTCCCCCCTCAACGTCCCTCTGTCCCCTCAACGTCCCTCTGTCCCCTCAACGTCCCTCTGTCCCCCCAGCTCCCTGTGCGAGGAGCTGGACGCAGACAATGTGGAGCAGGAGGAGGGCAGCGAGACGGAGCCGAAGCGACGAGCTCGGGGTGAGTGGGGGCTGCAGGGTTTGGGGGGGGGGGGCAGGGTTTTGGGGTGGGGGGGTCCCCCCAGCTGCCTGCTCAGCTCCTGGAATCTCCAGATTACAGGAAGACGAGCCTGGCTCCCTACGTGAGGATCTTCGAGCAGTTCGTGGAGGAGATGGAGCGGGAGCGGAAGGGAGAGCTGCTGCGGAGGAGCGGTGGGTGCCGCCTGGGGACGGAGCTGCACCCCAAAGAGTGGGGCTTGGCTTCGGCAACTGCGCTTCTTGCTGGAAAATTCCCAATTTCTCCTCTTGGCAGATCTGCAAGGAGACTTCTGAGGCCTGGCTGCCCGTGGCTGCCCCGGCCCAGCTGCGGGGCCACCGCTGCCCACAAGCGTCCTCCTCCCTCGGCTGCAGACGAATCCTCCAGACCTACTCCGACCCTTCCCATCTTTTATACCTTTTCTACATTAAAAAAAAAAAAAAACAAAACATTAAATGTCTCTGTTGTTGATGTGGCTGAGCCCAGGAGCGCCCAGGCCGGGGAAGCCAGGGCTGAGACCTGTGTCCTTGCAGAGATTGGGGGGGTCCCTGCCCCACACTGGGATCCCTGCCCCACACTGGGAGGGTCCCTGCCCCACACTGGGATCCCTGCCCCACACTGGGATCCCTGCCCCACACTGGGACGGTCCCTGCCCTACACTGGGATCCCTGCCCCACACTGGGAGGGTCCCTGCCCCACATTGGGGATCCTTGCCCCACACTGGGAGGGTCCCTGCCCCACATTGGGGATCCTTGCCCCACACTGGGAGGGTCCCTGCCCCACACTGGGATTCTTGCCCCACACTGGGAGGGTCCCTGCCCCACACTGGGATCCCTGCCCCACACTGGGAGGGTCCCTGCCCCACATTGGGGATCCTTGCCCCACACTGGGAGGGTCCCTGCCCCACACTGGGATCCTTGCCCCACACTGGGAGGGTCCCTGCCCCACATTGGGGATCCTTACCCCACACTGGGAGGGTCCCTGCCCCACATTGGGGATCCTTACCCCACACTGGGAGGGTCCCTGCCCCACACCTGGGGATCCTTGCCCCACACTGGGTGGGTCCCTGCCCCACATTGGGCATCCTTACCCCACACTGGGTGGGTCCCTGCCCCACATCGAGGGGTTCTTGCCCCACACTGATGTCCTGGCCCACTCTGAGGGGTCCCTGCCCCACATTAGGGATCCTTGCCCCACACTGGGAGGGTCCCTGCCCCACATCGAGGGGTTCTTGCCCCACACTGATGTCCTGGCCCACTCTGAGGGGTCCCTGCCCCACACTGGGAGGGTCCCTGCCCCACACTGGCATCCCTGCCCCACACTGGGAGGGTCCCTGCCCCACACTGGGATCCTTACCCCACACTGGGAGGGTCCCTGCCCCACACTGGGGATCCTTGCCCCACAGTGGGAGGGTCCCTGCCCCACATTGGGGATCCTTGCCCCACACTGGGAGGGTCCCTGCCCCACACTGGGATCCTTACCCCACACTGGGAGGGTCCCTGCCCCACATTGGGATCCCTGCCCCACACTGGGAGGGTCCCTGCCCCACATTGGGGATCCTTACCCCACACTGGGAGGGTCCCTGCCCCACACTGGGATCCTTACCCCACACTGGGAGGGTCCCTGCCTCACACTGGGATCCTTGCCCCACACTGGGAGGGTCCCTGCCCCACACTGGGATCCTTGCCCCACACTGGGAGGGTCCCTGCCCCACATTGGGGATCCTTGCCCCACACTGGGATCCCTGCCCCACACTGGGAGGGTCCCTGCCCCACACTGGGATCCTTGCCCCACACTGGGAGGGTCCCTGCCCCACACTGGGATCCTTACCCCACACTGGGAGGGTCCCTGCCCCACATTGGGATCCCTGCCCCACACTGGGAGGGTCCCTGCCCCACATTGGGATCCCTGCCCCACACTGGGAGGGTCCCTGCCCCACACCTGGGGATCCTTGCCCCACACTGGGAGGGTCCCTGCCCCACATTGGGGATCCTTGCCCCACACTGGGAGGGTCCCTGCCCCACACTGGGATCCCTGCCCCACACTGGGAGGGTCCCTGCCCCACATTGGGATCCCTGCCCCACACTGGGAGGGTCCCTGCCCCACACTGGGATCCTTGCCCCACATTGGGGATCCTTGCCCCACACTGGGAGGGTCCCTGCCCCACATTGGGGATCCTTGCCCCACACTGGGAGGGTCCCTGCCCCACATTGGGGATCCTTGCCCCACACTGGGAGGGTCCCTGCCCCACATTGGGCATCCTTACCCCACACTGGGTGGGTCCCTGCCCCACATCGAGGGGTTCTTGCCCCACACTGATGTCCTGGCCCATTCTGAGGGGTCCCTGCCCCACACTGGGATCCTTACCCCACACTGGGAGGGTCCCTGCCCCACACTGGGATCCTTGCCCCACACTGGGAGGGTCCCTGCCCCACATTGGGATCCCTGCCCCATACTGGGAGGGTCCCTGCCCCACATTGGGATCCCTGCCCCACACTGGGAGGGTCCCTGCCCCACACTGGGATCCTTGCCCCACACTGGGAGGGTCCCTGCCCCACACTGGGATCCTTGCCCCACACTGGGAGGGTCCCTGCCCCACATCGAGGGGTTCTTGCCCCACACTGATGTCCTGGCCCACTCTGAGGGGTCCCTGCCCCACATTGGGGATCCTTACCCCACACTGGGAGGGTCCCTGCCCCACACTGGGATCCTTGCCCCACACTGGGAGGGTCCCTGCCCCACACTGGGAGGGTCCCTGCCCCACACTGGGATCCTTGCCCCACACTGGGAGGGTCCCTGCCCCACACTGGGATCCTTGCCCCACACTGGGATTCTTGCCCCACACTGGGATCCCTGCCCCACACTGGGAGGGTCCCTGCCCCACACTGGGATCCTTGCCCCACACTGGGAGGGTCCCTGCCCCACATTGGGGATCCCTGCCCCACACTGGGAGGGTCCGTGCCCCACACTGGGATCCCTGCCCCACACTGGGATTCTTGCCCCACACTGGGAGGGTCCCTGCCCCACATTGGGATCCCTGCCCCACACTGGGATCCTTGCCCCACACTGGGAGGGTCCCTGCCCCACACTGGGATTCTTGCCCCACACTGGGAGGGTCCCTGCCCCACACTGGGATCCTTGCCCCACATTGGGGATCCTTGCCCCACACTGGGAGGGTCCCTGCCCCACATTGGGGATCCTTGCCCCACAATGGGAGGGTCCCTGCCCCACATTGGGGATCCTTACCCCACACTGGGAGGGTCCCTGCCCCACACTGGGAGGGTCCCTGCCCCACATCAAGGGGTTCTTGCCCCACACTGATGTCCTAGCCCACTCTGAGGGGTCCCTGCCCCACATTAGGGATCCTTGCCCCACACTGGGAGGGTCCCTGCCCCACATTGGGGATCCTTGCCCCACACTGGGAGGGTCCCTGCCCCACACCTGGGGATCCTTACCCCACACTGGGAGGGTCCCTGCCCCACACTGGGAGGGTCCCTGCCCCACACTGGGATCCTTGCCCCACAATGGGAGGGTCCCTGCCCCACACTAGGAGGGTCCCTGCCCCACATCGAGGGGTTCTTGCCCCACACTGATGTCCTAGCCCACTCTGAGGGGTCCCTGCCCCACACTGGGAGGGTCCCTGCCCCACACTGGGATCCTTGCCCCACACTGGGAGAGTCCCTGCCCCACACTGCGATCCTTACCCCACACTGGGAGGGTCCCTGCCCCACATTGGGGATCCCTGCCCCACACTGGGAGGGTCCCTGCCCCACATTGGGGATCCTTGCCCCACACTGGGAGGGTCCCTGCCCCACATTGGGCATCCTTACCCCACACTGGGTGGGTCCCTGCCCCACATCGAGGGGTTCTTGCCCCACACTGATGTCCTGGCCCCCTCTGAGGGGTCCCTGCCCCACACTGGGATCCTTACCCCACACTGGGAGGGTCCCTGCCCCACACTGGGATCCCTGCCCCACACTGGGATCCTTGCCCCACACTGGGAGGGTCCCTGCCCCACACTGGGATCCTTACCCCACACTGGGAGGGTCCCTGCCCCACATTAGGATCCTTACCCCACACTGGGAGGGTCCCTGCCCCACACTGGGATCCTTGCCCCACATTGGGGATCCTTGCCCCACACTGGGAGGGTCCCTGCCCCACATTGGGGATCCTTACCCCACACTGGGTGGGTCCCTGCCCCACATTGGGCATCCTTACCCCACACTGGGTGGGTCCCTGCCCCACATCGAGGGGTTCTTGCCCCACACTGATGTCCTGGCCCACTCTGAGGGGTCCCTGCCCCACACTGGGATCCTTACCCCACACTGGGAGGGTCCCTGCCCCACACTGGGAGGGTCCCTGCCCCACACTGGCATCCCTGCCCCACACTGGGAGGGTCCCTGCCCCACATTGGGGATCCCTGCCCCACACTGGGAGGGTCCGTGCCCCACACTGGGATTCTTGCCCCACACTGGGAGGGTCCCTGCCCCACATCGAGGGGTTCTTGCCCCACACTGATGTCCTGGCCCACTCTGAGGGGTCCCTGCCCCACACTGGGAGGGTCCCTGCCCCACACTGGGATTCTTGCCCCACACTGGGAGGGTCCCTGCCCCACATTGGGGATCCTTGCCCCACACTGGGAGGGTCCCTGCCCCACACTGGGATCCTTACCCCACACTGGGAGGGTCCCTGCCCCACATTGGGGATCCTTGCCCCACACTGGGAGGGTCCCTGCCCCACGTTGGGGATCCTTGCC